>WUAP02126944.1:0-14700 GCA_015163945.2 Stichodactyla helianthus | reverse complement strand
CGTTGAATTTCACTCGAAAAACGATATCGCACGAGTCGCTTCGCGACTCGTGCGATATCGTTTTTCTCGCGAAATTCTATAGGAGAATTCACTGGAGGACGAGGGAATTCCTCGTTGAATTTTCCTCCAATGAATTCTCCTTGAATCTCATAGCATCTACAGTAACAATATCATAAGATTCAACGAGGAATTCCCTCGCCCTCTCATGAATTCTCCTATAGAATTCGACAATCATGGATATGTTTGCGTGGGTTCGTTTACGTTTTCAAACTTTCATTAGCGTTTTCATGCTATCATTAAACCACAACACACATTCAATACAGTGTTTTGGACATTATATACGCAATACATTATGTCTACATTTTCCACGTGGAATTGTAGGATTTTAACTGTTTACTCCCAATTTACCAGCAACCATTAAATAATCTTTAGCAGGATCTTTATAGGCCCTCACAAGACGCTCTCTGACTTCGGAATTCAGTTTGTTTGATGAGCCATTGCAATATCCAAAAGAGGGATTGAAACTCAGAACTGACTTGATATTTACACCTAACAGCGCTTTTTAAATGTAAGAAGTCATATTCACGGCTTGTAAAAAAAAATGAAAAGACAGTTAAAATCCTACAACTGCACGTGGAAAATGTAGACTTATAATGTATTGCGTAAATAACTGTCCAAAACACTGTATTGAATGTGTGTTGTGGTTTACTGATTGCACAAAAACGCTTAGTACTTAATGAAAGTTTGAAAACGTAAACGAACCCACGCAAACATATTCATGATTGTCAAATTCTATGCTAAATTTCTTGATGAACGTTCCATCATACTCTTGAGACTCCGTTCACGTTATTGTATGCCTGTTTGCTCTAATGACAATGCTTCTTTGCTTGAATGAATATTCCTTCACGGTTAATGAACAGCAAAAGGTGTAAAATCTTCTTCATAGTCAATGATTTCTATTGTGTTTTGCTCATTAATTATTCACGAGTTTTTTAAAAAAGGTTTAAAATACTTTTCATCAATTTTCCACAGCTACACATTCATACTTGGTTGACAAGAGTCATCTTGGCACTGTATTTCTGCATCTCATTAGATATTCATATATACTGGTATACCTATATTTACAATGTGTTTACATCTCCTAGATTATAACATTGAATCTACAGAAACAGATAAGAAAGCCTAACAACATATATGCAGACGCAATCCCTGGGGCGTACTCCCTATATTGGCCTATATGGGGATGCTCCCCCCCAAAAAGGGTACCTTCTTAGGCCAAAGGTATAGAAAAGTGATGGGAATTTTTTATTTTTGGTATAGAAAAGGTCAGGAATTTGCGAGTTTGGTATAGAAAAGGGTAGGGTTTCACCATGCTAGTAAAAGAGAGGGGGGAAAATTCTTTTTACATATATAAAAGCGGTACCTTTTCAGGCAAAGGTATGTGAAAGGGGTACCTTTTTGCAGAAATTCGGTATATTAAAGGGTAAGGGGTCCAGAGTCTGGGTGGAGCATCCCCATACAAAATTGTTGGAATGCCCCATTAGGACACAATCAACTTCTCCTGTGAATCAGTTAAATTTTTGAATACTCTAAACTATATGATAATATAGCTTATAAGAGTATGACATAATTAATAATCCTAATAGACTGTTTGTTTGCACTAATGCGAATGCACAATTTGCATCTCTGGGTGATTGGAAATCTTTCAAAACAATGTAAATTATGTCTGTCCCTGAAAACATTTCAGACAAGATTTAATTTGACAGATTTCTAATAATGGTTTCAGTGAAAGGTGAGTACATGTGCATATGCATGCAACAATGATTATGATGCCTTATACAGTATAACTTGTCTATCAAAATATATTAAAACATGATCAATAGCCTACTCTTGATCTTATATTCATAAATTTCTAGCTTTTCCATATGGGTTCAGTTGCTATTAGGAAAGAAGTTAAGAATATCAATGTAAAACACCTGCAGTTACTTTCAATAGAATTTTAATGTATCAAAAATAGGCTATTGTGGCTTAGTTTTGAACTGGTAGAAACCTTTTCTTGATATTATATTAAAACTTGGTTCTTAAGCATCACTTGTCAGGCATAATATAGATAACAATAGATTAGAATATGAATCCACTTCCAATTACATGTAGCATAAACTTGATATATTTTACTTGCAACTTTGTGAACAGAAGAAAAGAAGAAAAATTTGCTTACAGTTTAATTTAATAACTTCAGCTAGAATTTTTTTGAGAAAAGAAATGAAAAATTTACAGTTAACTGTCTCACTAGATAGTTAGCTTTTTGTTGCATAGGGTAACTGCTAAATTTATTTAATACTGGAACAATGACATGACAGGTCATTTAAATAAGATGATTTCAAAAATTTCATTATCATTTTGAACTTTAAAATAAATGCAATTTTTGTATTCAAAATCTCATGAAAAAGGAGACAAGGTCAGCCAGAATCTGTTACTGCTCGTAGACAAGAACATATCTTATTTTTTTCTGGTCTGGAATCAAGTGAATCTTGTGCGCTGATTGGTTGTTGGCCAGTCCATTTTTTTTCTCAGTACGTACCGGCTTATCTGGACTGCTCACAGTTACATGGGCTTAGAAGTGATTCCGAACCGGGAAAAAATTAAAATGTTATTAAACGGTTTAGGCCCGTCTGTATTGAGAAAATATTTGCCCTCGGTCTTGAAAATGGACCAAGGCCTGTGGCCTCGGGCAAATATTTTCTCAATATGGACCTCCCAGCCGTTTAATAACATATATACTAATTCAAAGCTACCACATACATCTGCATGATCAATCATTATAGGTAAGCAAATTAGTAGCTGCATCTAAGACTTTCTTCATAATCTAAGAAAGCAAGCTTGGTAAATCTTCATGTACAGTCATCTGGATTCATATTATAAACTATTTCATTTGTAAACATACCTATATTGTTTATTAAAAAATCGTGTACATACTTTACAATCATGTACATATAGAACTAGGTTTTAATAAAACTACTAGCAAGGTTGGTCTAGAACCCTGGATTAATATGACAGTATGACTGTAAAGATGAAACCACAATGTAGATTACCCACAATGAACATAGCAAAATTGATGATATGATTTTAAGCCTCCTTGGGCCTCCAAGCTCACCTCCTACCTTTGGGTTCCTACGTAGCATCATGATTGTAATTGCAATTAATGCAGCAATGCAAAAAAGCATCACTGAAAAACCTAAAGCACCTTCTTTAACTTTAAATTCATTTCCATTGGCAGCATGATAGATTGCAGCCACAGACCATGCTAAGCCAATTCCAAGAAACACATTAACAGAATTACTGCCAGTAACATTGCCCACAGAAGAATCTGCAGTCTCATCATTTATTGCTGCGACTTTGCTGGCAAATGTATCTGAAAAGGAGAAATGAGAATGAAATACACACCCACACATATATTACACGTATTTGAAAAAACCAAGTCAATACTGAAAACTGCATAGCACATTTAAGCAAATATTAAATAGATCTATTCTGTATTTATAGATTCAAAATAAGATACCGGGTACCTTGACTACAGTATGTAAAACATATCGATTTAACCTAGCTAGTTTTGGCTTCCACAAGACTCTGGATAAAAGTTACTGCCACAACTGCAGCAATTACCTGATGTATCACCACACTTTTATGTGAGTAAAGCCCATAAAATGAGAGACTGTGTTCTAACTTATATAAATATCGAAACCGAAGGCTTGCTCTTTGGAGCATGGAACATCAGGCTAAAGGTTTATGTAGTGTTTAATAAATGTGCAGGAGTGTTATCAGGTTTAAATTACCATGAGGTAAAGCAAAATTATAGTTTCATGAAACATTTTACATCATGGGCAAGCACACATTGTGCAGAAAACAGCTCCCAAATGTGTAAGCATGCTTTGGTTAAGAGAGGACCATTAGCCCATATCATGCTGGTAGGAAGTCAGTGGTCAGTTACAGAAGACCCAGGACTGGGATGTGGGGAGGAGGAACTGGGATGCAGGATAAAAATCAGGAAGCAATTTTCACAAGTTAAAAAACATACCATTACAAATACTTGGAACTATCATTGATATTTCTAAAATTCATGCTTCATGCATATGTTTAAATAACTGCAATACAGCTACATACATCCTGGTAAACCCAGGATTCACAATTCATGCATTAAAATTTGCTATTTTCATGTATCACACACTTTTACCGAGAATCATGTGTCATGCGTAACCCGTGCCACCCTATGAGTTTTACTGAATTTGTTTATGCTAATAATTTATATAGAATTACCTGGAAGACTTGTCCCCAAGGCAACAAATGTTATAGCAACAACACTGTCTGACAGGTCAATAGTACAACCAAAGTGTGAAGCCAAGTCACCAATAAATGCAGTTAGTACACCAATCATTATAATGGAAACCAAAAAGCATGCCCAACCCCCCCAGATATCAGTAGGTGGGACAAAAGCAAACAGAAGTTTCCAAAACACTGTCAGGAAGTGCATCATGTAGTCTCCAAAGGTTGGAGGGGAAGGCTCTTCACTTTCATCATCTCCACTGCCACCAACTGTAAGAGCATCTTTAAATTGTTCCCTCCAGGATGATGTCCCCACAACTAGTGCAAGGTTTGCCTTGGCGAGCAGTTTATCCACAGTGTTCTTAAATTCCTTGCTTTCCACAATAACCACCTCAATTTTGGAAATTTCACCTGATAACAGAGATTAAAATTATTTAAAAACACGATAAGTCGAAATTCATGAGGTATATGCAGTTATGGTAGTTCAGGACCCTTGCTACTGCACATATCCTGCTCACTTCAAACTAAATACATAATGATAAAGAGGGGTCTTTAAGGCGACTAGTACCCAGTCCTACTCAGCCAAAACACTAACATTGATTTTTTTCTGGCTTTTTATGTTTGTAGCACTTTAATTAGCATGGTGATCCCCCCCTTCTCCCCTCTTAATCTCGACTAAATTTAACACTCTTTTGGTTTGACAAATAAAAACACTATGTTAATGAGTTGGAACATCCTCATTTTTCCAAATTTTTATGGTCTTGTACATAATTTTGAAGTGCGTAATTTGGTAGAATTTTGATTCTTGAATTTACTTTGAATTGTATTTTCAAATCATCAATGTAATGATTATACATATGCTAGATAAACCTTTGATCTTTCTTTGAAGTGGTCTTGGGCTTCTGCATGATGAAAACCTCCAAATTTTAATTATTTGACTAATTAGTTTTTAGCAAAATAGATATTTTGTTGTAGCAACTAAGCTTTGTTTTTTTGGCTTCATGCAACAGTTTATACTGTTTTGATCTCAACTGTACAATTTTGTACTAGCCATGACAATTAGTCTATAGAGTGCAATAGAGTGCAATAGGTAAGTGCAATAGGTAATTTATTAGATATTCAGTCTTTTTTTGCAAATTGCACTTGCATTTCTCCTTGAAGCCATGCTTAGGCAAAGCACCACTATCCTTCTTTGTGGAGCAGCTCAGTCAGTGTAAACCCTGAATGTGATGTACTGCCTTTAATTTATTACAAGGCATTTTTTTAATTCAAGCCCAACACTGTTATAATATCGTATGATATGTATCAATACGGGTGTCCTTTAGTTCTCACTCCTGTCTTTACTAATCATGAGACTGAATACAATATGAAGATAGAGTTACACAAGGCCACATTGAGTAAATGATTGATTGATTGATTGCGCGTGACATACATATTGTAACAAACACTTACATTTGTACATTACATGAATGCCTGTCATGAACCTGGTAATTTTTAATTATGTTAGTGGTCTAAATTGTGACAATGGAATTATTTCATTTTTAATGGCAGTCATATAATTATATGCATTTTAATTTACCAGTATAGGCTGCCCAGCACTATAGACATGTGCAGCATGTGTTATTCATGATTTGAAAACCTTAATTGAAAAAAATCAAAGCATGCAGCTTTGCACCCTACATATGCATCATTACACCTTACTAGATCAATCACTAATTACCTAGTCGTGGCTTCCCCAGTTCTTCAATGCGTTCTTTCTCTGCATCATATTCATGTGATAAGGGACGAGGCTCATCTTCATCTCTGACAAGTTGTGGTTCTCCAAGGATTACATAAAAGTTTTCCTTCTTTTCATAATCTTCATCATCAATGATGCCAATCTCAATAAATTTGCTGAAAATAACAATTATGATAACATTTATAAATGGAAAGTACAAATAAAATATCCAACAATCTTCAAAGTTGTAGGAGTTGATACAAATGGGAGAATCCCAAAAATGGTCTAACTTAAGTTAGCTTATAGCATATTCTAATGAGGAGCAATAAAAAATGACTGTGCCAATAATAAAATTAATGTTTATTATTTTTTCTTGTTTTTGTATATTTGAATATCTATATACATGTATTAAAATTCAATGTCTTCAAGGTAATTACTTGTAAATTGTTTATTTGTATAGGCCTTTCCTAAATTTGCTTCATTGACCACATAACAAAGGTTTCAATTCCAGGCTGGACTAATGTCATGTCATACATTTACTGTAATACATCAATGTCCAACCTTGATTTGGAACCATTGTTTTGTGGTCATTGAAGCAAATTCAGGAAAGGTCTATTGCTTTTACTATTTGGTTAAATATATTTTCTCTCTTTTCTGGTAATAAACATATAAATAGCAATGAAATATCAGGATTTCTCCTGTTTTACACAGTGAAAATATCATTTTTATCCTTCACATGTGAAGATATCACTGTTACCATGACTACCTTCACAACTACAAATGTCCTTAAATTTTTTTCTGGATCCTGGATATTTTATTGACATTTATAAAATAAATAGAATATTACATGGTGGCTTGGGGATACAAATTTTATCTTCTCATGTCGAATATCCCCACTCATTTGCTGCACTCACTCATGAGATATATCATCAACACTTGAAAATAAAATTCATATCTACACCTGCCAATGTAATATCCTCTCTATATATATTTTCCCATTGGTCTAATATATACATGTTATATAAATACTTCAATATATATATATATAAATCATAATTTGTAGAAAGATCAACAACAAGTCTGTCTGATGATCGCGTAAGCGTGAAACTCGGAGTCACAGCTAAAGTGATTTCTTGTTGTTGATCTTTCTACAAATTACGATTTATCACACTCTACTTTAATGTATTGAGCACTCTACCGACAGTGTAGACCAATTCACTCTAGACTTATATATATATATATATACACACACACACAACCAAATACACTAAACTGTTCACAGTCTGAAAATAACCATCCATTGGATTTGAATTTGGATCAATCCAAATGATCATGTGGTATTGCATACTTTTACGCACATAGAATGTGATGGCGACGTTTGGTGTGTGAACTTTGCAGTTTTATGCCAAATATGGAAAACTTTGACATAAAACTGCAGACTTTAAATGCCAAATGACACTAACGTTCCATGTGCATAAAAGTATGCAATGTCACATGATCATTTCGATCGATCCAAATTCAAATCCAATGGATCATTATTTTCAGACTGTGAACAGTTTAGTGAATTTAGTAGTATATATATTCTAGTTCTTTTTAGATTTGACTGCAATAAAGTTTCGATTTATCATTTATAATTTAAAAAAATGATTAAAAAATATTATAATCTAGGGAGAACTAGAGTTAAAATATTATAATCTAGGGAGAACTAGAGTGGATTCTATTAAGGGATTTTCATTCTTTATGGCAAGGGGGATCAGCAAAATTTTGAGCCTTGGCTACCAAACATTCAATATCCCTCCACCCTCTGTAGAGATCCAAAATTTAATAACCCACCCCAATACACACACACACACACACACACAAACTCCAAGACTTCAGTTATACTTTCAGCCTCACACCTGAAAACTTAATAACCCCATAACATAACCCAATAATGCCCCTGTACCCCTCCCGCTTGCTAAAATAAATGAAAGCCCCCTAACATTTTAGCCTGCAATAAGATATTCATTTCTTTTTTGATTATACAAATGAGGCTATTGGGTCAATACCATGCTTATTGTCTCTATTAAATTTCAACTACTGGCATTGCAATAGACCCTTTTCTAAAGGTTGCATGCTCATCCAAATCCAGGAAACTTGACGGGCCATGACACCAGAACAGGAGCTTTATAATGAGGATTATCATACATTTCTTTGAAATTCTTCAATAAGAATTCATAAAATTGATTATTCTTCTCTTTGAATATCAAATTTGCTTCTCAATTTTACTGAATTTGCGTTTTACAGTTTGGTCCATCAAGATTGGATGCACATGCAACCTTGAGAAACCAGTGCTTGCTTACAAGATGTTTTAGCATATAGATTATGATTACAGATTATATTTAATTTATTTCCTGGGATCCTAGCCAACAGGGTATAATGAAAGAGATCTTTTCAGTGGGCACCCTATTCATGTTACAAAGGTTCACAAGAGAATGGTGTCAGTAAACATGAAATTGAGGCCATTAGACATAGTGAGCTAGTGATCAAAAGAAGAATGCATCTTTTGCAAAAAAATTTCAGTTACTGGTCATGTATTTTGTAACTTAATTAGCTGTAAAGATTGTTACATCTTACTTTTAACTTGACCTTGGCATTGCTTTTATTGATCTTGGCACCAAGTTCTCGTGTACCCTTCATAGATGTGAATGTATTGTTTTTATTATATGGCATTGAAGGCAATTTGCAGTCCATAAACTTACAGTATGGACCAACATCCTTATTTTTGTGTTTACCTTCCCATATAATAAACATCTTAAAGTAGAGACTAGTGAAAACTAGTTTAGACTGCATCGGTGTCTTGAATAATACAGCTGATAGATATGATAAGCTTGAACACCGTACGGTGTTCAAGCTTATCATATTTATCAACCTTGCTTGCTTGGTCCATATGTAAGCTATGGAACCTCATTTTCCCCCTGCTTTTTTATGTTCCATGCATTACATGCTTGGACCATAAGGCAGCAAGGGGAAATTTGGTCCATAACTTGTGGTAAGGCCCTTGTGCTTGTTTGGTCCAGCTGAGCAGAAATAAATTTTCTAACCAGTCACAGTCCATTGTGATTTTTCATGGCTGGCCCAATGTTCAAGCACTTTTTCTACCTGAAAACAATATAAAATTTAATCCAGTGTATTTTGACTCCTAGTAGAGTCCAAAACTATTACAGCGCGACGCGCAAAAGTATGACCACCTTTAATGTATTCGCATGCTTTTATGCATGGGATTTTGTACGTTAAACTGACACATTTAGATGAGAAGCTGTCTGGTTTTACCAAATATGGCGAGTAATAGCTTGTTAGTCAACAAAATCCCGTGCATAAAAGTATGTGAATACATTAAAGGTGGTCATACTTTTGCGCAATGCGCTGTAAAGAGAGTGAAATTTTATCTGTGAATTATCTAAAATCCATGCAAAAAATGATTTTGAAAACAGAGTGAGGGCCGGAGGTTTTATCCATCAGTGCTTTGCACAGCTAGTTGTTTGCTCAGCTGGGTAAGAGGTTTCTAGAGGATATTTCACTTCACTGTGGAAAACCTATGGTATGGATAAGCAGTGCCATAGAACAGATTTTGTATGATGAAAAGCTTGTGCACTATGAGGCACAATTGTAGCAACACACCACACACACCCATGCTAAGAGCTTTTTACAATCATGAAATCTCCTATATCCTAGCATTTTCATTGATTGAATGAGCTGTTTATCTTAGCAAATATCTTTGTTTTCATACCATTTCAATGCCACTAGCCATGACTTTCCATAGTCATGAGATCTACTCTATTATACAGACCTTTTAGAGATTGCATTTTTGGGGCATATTTTAAGCCAAAATCCATGGGATGTGGGGTCCAATTTAAAAGGCGCTTATTTAGAGCTCTTTCCATTGATCAGGTTATTCCAAACCTCCAGCAGGGTGCTGTCCCCTCACCTGGATTTGCACAGATGACAAATGATGCTGGAGCTGGTGCAGCAGGAATGCAGGGAGGAATGCCTGCGTATTTTCAGGTATTATAGAGTATTGTTTATTTATATTTTTTAGAAATCTCTCTTACGTTTTTAGACATATATATTATATAGAAAATGAATGTGAAACTTGTGAAAATTATGATTTAATCACCCAGAAAGACCTTGACATCCTGTAAAAAGGTCATTGTTATTGATAAAATGTTGACAGGAGGTAGAAATGCAATTACAGGAAATTTTATCCATTTAGCAACTAAGAACTTTAACCCAATCTCCAAGTGTTTTTCTCAGACAAACGTCTTCCCTGCCACCTAGAAACGACAATGGAAGAAATAAACTGTTTCAACAGTCACAACAAACAGCACCATTAAACACTCAACCTGAATCCACTGTAGCTTTAAAAAAGCCATGGCATGAAATTAACGCTTGCAAACTTGCAAAAAGCGAGTGAAATTTTGTATTTAGTGAGTATGAAAAAAGTTAACTAGCTAAGTTTTGCGAGTATGACCACATGACCACAACATGAGGGATTTTAAATTTTGCTACTCACTTTGAAATTTTTGCTAGTGAGAACAAAACTTACTAGCAAGGTTTTGCTAGTGGGTTTAAAAGTTAATTTTGTGCCCTGAAGCAGAGGATACTTAAACGAATCAACATTTTTTGTTTGTTTGTTATTTCAGTCGTCACAACCACAAGCATCGCCTCATCAACAACCGCCCCCACAACATCAAACCCCCCAAGGATATATGCCAAATCAGGTATCAGATAATATTAATAATACTGCAACTATTTCATCAATTATTGTTAACCAGATCATTATGAACCCAGAATCTTGGTATAATAAGCAAGAAATAGTTATTTTTTTATTCACTTTGCCATAAAGAGTTAACATGATGATTTAAACAAAATGAAGTTAGCTAGTGCCAGGATGACTGCAACAGGGAAGCCAGTTACTGTGGGCTCAACAGTGTTTCAGCATGCCACTAAAAGGAATATCAACATATCTGAGAGGAATTTGATTCAAGAAATCTTTGGAAGCGGTCTCAGGGGCTTTCTTGGCCACTGCTGAAAGGATTATACACGTATCATCATGATACAAGACATTTAAAGCTAGAGGCTGCACCAGTTGGGTGTATCATCTTCAACTGGGACAGGTGTACCTTTGCTCTGAAAGTCTTAAACCAACCAGTGGTGATGAATTGTCTGCGCTGAAGGAGATTTCCTATGATAACAGTATTTGGCAGGAAATAGTGAAAGCATTTCCATGTGTTGTAACCAGCCAACAATTTTTTCCTAGTTAAAAATGAAACTGACTTTTCCTAGTGTAAAAACAGTGAATCAACATTGATATGTTTGCATTTTTTAAGAATTTTTTATATTTTGCAGTTCTCTTTATAGTTCTTGTAACTCACAAAATAATATTGTTTAATTAATAAAATGTCTAATTGTCTCACAAAATCTATGGTTTGGGAAGTAGGAGAAAGGGTCCTGTTTTGGCCTGAGAGCTGAAACAAAACAACATCTAAGTGTTGTAAATATTATTAAATTACCCCTTCTTTTCTTTTTTGTTAGACTCCTCAAGGTTATATGCCAAATCAGGTAAGGATTACTTGTATACATTCTCTTTATCCCTTCATTGTGTACATGTATGGTACATATAGTCAAAGACAAAACTACATGTACAGTCTAGAGTTTCATACTTCCTACAGCCGTAGAAAGTTATTGAAGATAAACAAGCTGATAAACAAACTTGAAGCTAAGCAAGTACAAGCAAATGTAATTAAATAAATCCTGGAACACAAGTAAAGACCTATAATCCTTAAATCATCAGATTCTTAACTTTTTCATTTATCTTCAACTACGCTTTTAGTGCTCATAATTTACTTTTTACAGTTCAAAATTAATAAGAAACCCACTCCCATAGGGAGTTACTTTTAGTGAACTCCTGTCTTTCTTTTAGATTACACAGATGGTTAGCTAAGAGATAACTGCTGTAGTTCAGGGTTCAAAATAACTTTTCAGTTTGATACTGAATTTTGTAGACTTTTCCTCAAAACTTTATTTTTTTATCAAAGGCTGTTTTAAAATATTAAAAAATTTGCATATGATAGGCAATCTCCTCCCCTAAGTTAAATTACTTTGAAATCATATCAAGCAGTTTTTGTCTGCTTTTTATTCTGTTATGTTTTGAAAAACTTTTTTCCCGCTTTTTTGTCAACGAATCACTGGCAGACCTGTTCAAATTGCCGGCTATTACTAGCAGCTGGATGCTATTTTGGACCTTGTAGTTATTGTATGTTAATTGTTGTAATTCTTTGTCAGCCACCATACATGTCAAGATATACAGGTGGAAGAGCGCCTAATGTCAGAATGCCTGGACAGGTAAGACATATTTCATCTTTAGGTGGTTAGTTTATTTTTAATTCCTGTTCCTTGTGTAAGGGTTTTTCTCTTGATTCCAAAATACCAAATTTTGTTCTTATTTTGTGATTTGGCACTGCTTGATTTAGATGATTCAGCAAATGGGCTGATATAATACAGTCTGTAGACTGGTCAGACAATTCTGTGTGTGTGTGTGCATGCGGTGTGCACTTCACTTGAGGATGTGCAAAACTGGGGTAGGGCAGAGAGTACCTGATCAAAATGCAGGCCTGTAGGCTGAGGGGTTCAGGGGGTTCAGATGAACCCCCTGTTTGAAATGTAGTCCATATATTCTTTGTATTTTGGTCTGTTTTAATGCTTGAAACAACCCACTCCATCCCATATGTCCCTTTAGTGCACGAACCCACCTGTTCAAAATCCAGCCTATGGGCCTGAAATGGCTTCTCGGAGATACAAATTTTCTACTTGTGATGAATATTTCCCACTGGTAAGAGATATTGTCAGCATTCAAACAAAATTTGTATCTTCATGTGCCTGTGTTATATCTATTATAAAATAACTACTAGGAATCTCAATTTCTGATTGGCCGAGGTGTGTGCTTTATGAGAGCACAAGGCATGCATGTTTGCACCATTGTATTTTATAAAAGAAATAAGCAACTTGCTCACTGTGCTGTGTGCAGCTACGAAGCACATGGGTAGGGGCAGAACACTCAAGAAGTGTTCCAGCACTCAACTATGCCTCACACAGCTCGTGCAAGTGTTTTCTATTTCTTTATGTATGTGATTGCATGTACCATATACTATTTATCGACCAGACCTCAACCTTCTCTGTCTTTTTCTCATTCTTATTCAAGGTCTCTCTTTCACTTTCTTTCATTTCATTCATTTCCTGTAACAGAATTATTTTTTCCTTCAAATTTCCTCCAAATTTTTTTCATTTCATTCTTTTCCTGTATAATTTCAATGAATTCCAAGAAAGTGCAAATATCATTACATCACAATAATGTGTCTGTTTATGTGTAATTTTTATTTTATATTTTTCTTCAAAATCCTGGTCAAAATTTTGACATTAATCAAACTTTTGTCCAAAGAAACTAGTTTTTAACAGCTACAATTTTCAAATGAACTATAAATAAGCAAAAAGATCCAGTAAACTTAAACACCTTTTTCCTTTAAATTTATAGGATTTTTGATAATCGAGCCAATGAAGTCTCAAGATAAAGATAAATCTGTGAACAATTTTTTGCATAAAAATTTTAGCCACCTTTGTTCTGGTCCAAAGAACTATTCCTTGAGAAATTTCCATCAAATCATTGATTTTTACCCATTTAATTGACATGAAAATTTTAAAGGAAGTTTTTGGTTGTTTTTAACATTAGAAGTAATGTTCATTTCAAGTTGTGTTACCACATTAGTTTCGAATATATAAATGATTAAATGCTGTCCAAAAGATTATCAGAAATACGGTATCCAAAACTTTTTTGGAACAATTGGCAGGCATGCTCCCAACACTACTCTACTCTAATCTTACCTTAGGGTCTTCAAGTGGTCTGGTCGAATGACAACAAAGGGCTTGCTATTAATGGTGACGGTATTCCCCTACAGCCTCCTGGTGGTGTATCAGGAGTTCCAGGTGCGCAGCCTCTATTGCCGAATACAATGGATCCTACACGACAACAAAGCCCTTATCAAGGTTAGCATGTGATGCTATACCTATCTTTGAAGGAGGTTGATGTAGATTGATGAAACTAGGTTAATATATCACAACCCAGTAAAATGGCATTGGTGGTGATCATTATAAAGAGGATGGTGATAGTAATAATGATGGTCATGACAGTGTTTATGCTGGTGGTGGTGATGATGATGGTTGTGGTGATCCTGATGATAGTGGTGGTGGTCATGGTGACGGCAATGCTGATGGTGGTGACGATCATGGCAACGGTTATGGAGATGATGATGGTTGTGGTGATGGCAAAGCCAATGATGTTGATGAAGATGATTGTCTTGATGATGGCAATGCTGATGGTGATGGTGGTGGTATGGTGGTCATTATGATGGCGATGGTGATGACAATGGTCATGATGATAGCAATGCTGATGGTGATGATGGTGGTGGTGGTCCTGACAATGCTGATGGTGGTCCTGACGTGTTGGTCATGATGATGGTCATGACAATAGTCATGGTGACGGTCATGACAATACTTAAGCCTGGTTTTCACTTGCGTCGGAATCGGAGTCATAAGCAGCTTAAGACGAAGTGAAAACCAGAAAACGGAGT
>WUAP02126933.1:0-14706 GCA_015163945.2 Stichodactyla helianthus | reverse complement strand
CTGGTTCTGTTTTGTAGTGCATTGTCCAGTGTGGTGAGTTCGGATCGCCTTCAGCTGTACCTAAAATTCATTTACAACAACAGAATTAATAAATTTGCTGTCTAAAATCGCGACAATACTGACAACGAATTCGCAACATAGTTGCATTACAAGATGCAAAATTTTATTTCCCACCAAATAGAAGTCACTTCTACTCTTCACAACTTGTAAGTACATTCGTTACGCGCGCAGTGATAAGAGCAACATTACTATGCAGCTTACAACGCCATAATGTTTCGCAACAAAGTGCACAATTTTGGTGTCCATATTACCAAACCTTAACAAAAAGTTGCGCATCATTTGCGCCCTTCACAACAAAGAAAATTTGGTACGCACGCTGTGACACAAGCATCACTGTAATGCAATGCTGCTGCATAGGTTATATATTCATAGAACTGTGAATGCTTTTACACGATATTGCTTACACCAAAAACTGCGCACTTTGGGCAGATTAAAAACTTCACTCTAATTCACTGTAGTTGACCACGAAAAATAGTTGCAAGTCAAAGTTGAGTTTAATAAAACAAATTATAACAAATTATAACTAAGAAAACATCAAGTACATCTAAATGAGGACAAGCCCCCTGTGTCTAGCAACATTATACCAGAAAGAGGTGAACCTGTGGTAGTTCTATCCCTCACCACAGATTCTTAACAAATAAAAACAAACCTGTTTCATTGCCATTTGATGGCACTGCAGTTCCATAAGGACTAGAATAACAAACAAATTACAGATGTCAATAGTAGTGTCATGGTAATAATAATTTAGAAACCAAAGTTGTAAAAATATGTCTTTGTTTCAACTATCACACAGTACCTCAGCCCTGAGCACTCTGAATTTTGATCACTCTAAAAGAAATGGTCAAAATAGTCAGCTTTTGCAAAAAGACCATTAAAATGCATACCATATATCCATGAAAAAGTTAACTAACAACATTGTACAAACTAGTGCTAATGTTTGTACAGAACACTTTACTGAACTTACTAATTTTGTGCAATTTCTTACAAAGTTTTTCACAGATATGTGGCATGTACTCTATCCTAATTAAGGAAATTGTCAACTGATCAACTGACCGAATTTCAACATACATGTACCAATACTTACCCCTGACAAGGTTCTATATGCCAGAGATGATGAGTATTTACCCTCAACTTCTTCTTCCATTTTCCTGAGGGATAACATGATGACGATATCACTTACCACCAATATACAGTGGGTGCACCATAGATTTTAATTTGGTCCCCAGAAAGTTTGGGTCCCATGCATTCTCAGGTGACTCCAAAATTAACATGTGTAAAGCGAGTCCTGGGATGCATTCATCTCCTTTGCATCCAGTTTTAGTGTTGTGGCTGTGGGAAGGGAATGCCTAGCATAATGACACTAAAACCAATTGCTTAGGAGACTAGGGATGCATTAAAATTTTCAATTAAAATTCCTTTGTGGTTCTTTGTGGGGTGGGAGAAATAGAGTGTGATAGAATCATAAAATGGTGACCTGAGGTCTACTTACACAGAAGGACAGGTGCCACTAGAGTCTTCATGGAAAGATGTTCTTGCTGAAGGATCCTGTTCAATGTCAGACATCATCACAAAAACAAATTAGTATCAATAATCATGATGAATTTAGAAATTCCAATATCAAATACAAACCACAAAAATGGCCATTTTAAGATTAGTTATTCATTCAAGTGGGGAACATGCTTTTTTAGTTATTCCCTTGACAAATGTGTACAAGTATTTCATTACCTTCAAATACTGAGGGACTAAAAGTTTCAAACTTGATAGCCTGGTAGAATATTCCAGAACTCCTGCTATCTCCCCCCTCCCCTCTCCTGAAAAGAATTCATGCATTCCCAGGGGTGAAAAGTTTCAACACAGATTTTGTTCTTACAGATAATTGTTGATATTGCTGTATTAGCTTATTATCCTCTTTCTGCAATCTCAGGGCATAGTCTTGGACATTATTTTTCCAATATTTCTGTATTGCTGATATTCCACCAACACCAATTTCATGGAGAGCTCCATCAAGAACATCCTAAAACACATTTTGAATTAAATGATTAAAAGCTTTTTATAGATACATTTCCCCCTCAAATTCCCTTTTGTCAATTTATGATCACAATTGGTTTCCAACAAATTATCCCCCCTCCC
Organism: Stichodactyla helianthus; assembly: GCA_015163945.2. Classification (NCBI taxonomy): domain Eukaryota; kingdom Metazoa; phylum Cnidaria; class Anthozoa; order Actiniaria; family Stichodactylidae; genus Stichodactyla; species Stichodactyla helianthus. Next base: position 12,516 of record WUAP02126933.1, on the reverse strand, counting down.
CCCTCCCCCCTAGAGATAACTGGTTGTACTTGTCTCCTGGAGCATAGGGATGGATGTACTAATTAACGATAACCCTAACCCAAAAGATTTTGCCAAGTCCTTGACAGCCCTAATAAATGAAAGGTGGGTATGGATATTTTCTGGCTATATTTGTAACCGTTGATGGAATCAGACTAGCAGTCTCCCAAAGATACCATTGAATATGCAACAGAATGAAAATGAAAAGATTCTTACTGGGAATGGTGTTCCTCCATTTGCTGCTTCATCATCAACAGCTGCTCTGAGCAGTTTACAAAACCGTGTGTTGAAGTCATGAAGGATATCAGTGAGTGACTCAAGAGCTGCCTCATTACACACTTTTAATAAAGCAAAAACATCATAAAGTTCAAAAAATTGCAACTGCAAATACTTTTTTCCAGATATTTAACATCAATTCCATATAATAGATTATTACTTAATTTACAGTCCTTAAAACAGACTAGAAATTTATACCTTCTCACACCCTCCACACACCTTGGAAATTCCTATTTTCCCTTTGTGGGTAAGGACTATATGAACTCAAACTTTTCATCAAAAATATTATCTTTTGTTAAAGTGATGATTGCAGTTTTATGGCAACTTACTTTCAAATCCTGAAAAAGCACAAATAGAAGCCACAGATCTCAATAGGAGCTGTCTGTTTGATACACTATCAAGGTGAGGGTAAGCTAATGGTGGTGGCTGATCATGACGCCTGTGGAAAAAGAAACAAAGAAAATAACTGACTATTAGTTGCAATGTTTTAAAGATTTTTATTAAAATTATTAATATAAATATATCATCAGGGGCAGATCCAGGAATCGAAGAAAGGGATGGCCAGAAAACTTTGTCCTAATACAAACCTTCATGAACATATGGAAAGTGATAAAAGTTATATAAATAATTGTGCCAACTCTTCAAGTGGGTTTCTGTGGGAACTTTTATGTTGACTCTTGATTTACTCTCTGATAGTTTTCTTGAGAATTTTCAATTGATATAATTGTACTTTCCCAGTATCCAGATTTTTGATTTTGCCAAGTTTAAGGAGGTTTGAAATGGTTTTTGAAATGGCATACACTAACAAAAATGGCCTGGAAAAACTTTATCTGGGTAATGTATGACAGTAAGTAGACCCAAAAGACCAAAGACCATAAAGTAAAGATTAGAATGAAATTGAAAATATGATGCAAGATGTTGCTATGACAATGATAGAACACTTCAAATGTGCACAAAGTTTTTCATTAAAAAAATCATAACTTAAAAACGGCACAGTAAAAATCGTTTAAAATGGGCTTATTTTAACTTCATGATCTAATGCTTGATTTCAAAGAAAAAGAAAAAATTTTGTAAGAGGAAATTCTTAAAAATCAATGAAGTTTATTTTAGGATGTTCCCTCTTACAGAATTTTTTAATTTTTTCTTAGCACTTACGAACCCTAAAATAAAAACCACACACAAAGTTTAAAGAAATTTTACTGTCCAGTTTTTAAGTTATTTAAGTTTAAATAGGAGATTTTTTGAGGACAAAATTTTGATTTTGATTATAATCTATGCGTTGTACACATCATTAAGAGCGCGCACATGAAAACCATTTCAAGCCTCCTTAAAAAAATAATACACATCACTCAAAAGAGGGGGCTGTGGCCCCATCAGCCCACCCTTGAATCTGCCCCTGATCATTCATATATCCCCCTGGAGAAGAGGAGAGGCAACTTGGAACTATTAATGATGTCATTAGTGAAAAGGCAAACATAAAATGGCCATGCTTTCTTTTTTACATTTTGTCTGGATCTGCCCTTGTTCTACCATTGTTACACTATATTAATTTCTCCATGGAACTCTCAGAAGGTTAATCAAAAGTAAATATACCTGTTTTTAGAATGCATTCTGGATATCAAAGTAGAACATGTAGGTGGAGTGATGATACCCTGACTGGCACAAAATCTGCTTGGTTTTGGTGGGTGAGCTGGTAAAGCTTGGTGCTCATTGGTATCTGCTTTCTGCAATAAGAAGTAGAACAACCATAAACACTGACCACTTGAAAGAAAACCAGTCTTGTTACTTGACAACCGCTAACATTATATGCACTAGATCAATCTTAAGTAGGGGAAGGGCCTACAGCAGGGGTTCGACTTGATATGCTGCCCTGTCCTGTGGGCTGGGATAGTGACTTAAAACTTGCCTGGGATAGGGATTAATTTTAAACTTTTGATTACTGCCACGGAAATTAATCATTGGCAATGATCTGAAGTCTGCCTAGGATAGACAAACGACTTTTCACCGCGTTTGAATATTTCTTTCGGCCCATGGGGAGGGAATTTGACTGAAAATTTCCCTAGACTCGTTTTTCCCCGCCGGCTTAGTGCATTACATGTACGTAGGTGGCTGCTCACCGCGGGGTCTCCTTGTTGGTTCTGTGCTGCCATCAAGACAAGCCTCATCCGTCGCTTATGATACTGTAGTTCGATAGAATGGAGCATAATATTTTGTTTGTGTCTGTCCATTGGGCATTTAACTGACGGCAGAAACTCTGAAGATAGCCTAAAAAATAAAAGTTGTCCAAAAAACGAGTGAACTTTCTTTCATAAGTATAACCCATAAGATTACTTAAGTGTTTTGAATGAGGAAATACGGTCACTTACTCGTCTTTTGGTGGGTAGCTTTCAGCTGACGGCTGATGTAGACGAGGCATTTCATAATCCACAGCTTTCATTTCAATAGCATCGACGAGAGAAGTTGGTGTTTTTGAAGAAGAGTCCTGTATTTCTCCCCAAAGTGGTTCGTTCGCCATGTTGGAATCCATGCTCGTAAAAATACTTGGTGTATGGCCCAATTACTGTTTTATGTATGATTTAGATGCGGACATATACTATGAAATTTTGTACACGAAGTACATAGCTTGTTGATGGGTAAAACCACTAAAGTATTGGATCGCAGGCTCAAGACATTTTCGAGGGGGAAAAAACAAGACAATAAATAAATAAATAAATAAATAAATAAATAAATAAATAGAAAAATTACGCAACACTCAATCGAGCAGCTCGAGCAATTTTATTTTCCATAACTAAATATTTTCATTACATCTGTCATCCCTACTTTTCCTTTCTCGTGAAACAAATAATAACAAAGGCCATTATTATTTTTCATGGACAAGAATCAGGAGCGCGGAATTGACGGACTAGCCTGCATCCCCAGCCATGTGCAGCCCCGCTTCACCTTTTAAAAAATTATACCTCCGCTTTATTTTAGGAAGAAAGGGCGACATCCCTTGATGTGAATCTTGTGGTGCATTGAAAAGCCCGCAAAACAGTTATAATTTTTTTTAGAACACTACGATTAGTAGTCTTTATTTAAAAATGACTTCTGCGATGTGGTGCATCATTGTATAGAAACAGCTCTTTAAAGCGCTTTTTGTTTGAGTGGGTAATATACGGCACTGATTGACAACACGTACACGGTACGGTATGCCGTAACACTGAAGTGGCTTCTGTAACATTATATCACTGTGACGTCAACTCATGTGAGCACCCCACAGAACAGACTCACATATTCAGCAGTCTCAGTATTCCTTGTGATCTATGATACTGGCTATGCACGAATAAACAACGTTACAGCTTCCCAATGATTTCGCGTGAATTATTCAATCTAAAAGCGTGTATAATACATTGTGGTTAAAGAGAAGGTAAAATACGGCACAGCTATTGAACTGCTTTGAAATTTGTTGTGTCGTTTCTTATTCATACAAAATCCTGTCCTGCCGTCGAACCTCGACCAGAATGTACCTCGATTGTCGTGAGCCTCAGTTCATCTTGTATGTCCCAGCCCATTTACTGTCAAAGGATCAAGTGTCTTTGATATTATAAACTGCTTCATAGTTCTGAAACCTCTCAAAATGATGCCGCCTCTCCCACGGCTGAAATATATTGCTCCGACTGTCTATTGCTCCAATCATGATGAATTTTATCAAGTTAAAAACCGAACGATAACACTGGGTACGTTAACTTTTTTCCTTAGATGCAGGAGCCTCTTCCGATACTGATTCCTCGTCCTTCTTTGATTTAATCTCCTCCATTCCTTCATTACTGTAGGTATGTCCACTCAGTGTATTTAACCATCGCATCATGCTGTCAACAAAGTTAAGGTTAGGAATACCGCTTTCTGATTGGTCAGTTCACCTCATTAATCTACTGACAGTGATGCTTCAGGCCCCACCCTTTATCTTCTGCACCCACTACCCTGATATCAATAAACTTTAAAAACATGACCAGTATTTATACAGGCATTGCGTGGCATAAAGAAACATATCGCATTCCATCTTCTTTATGACTTCTGGAGGATTTTGTCCTTTAAATAAATAAATAAATATCTTTATTTAAGTGCCTAGTCGTACTAGCGCTTTCGCACTAATTGGGGGCACTATCACACACAAACTACCACTACATTAACTGTTTTAAGTATACAACTCTCAGCTCACATGTTGATTTTTACGAAGGAAGGAAAACCGGAGAACCCGGAGAAAAACCCTCCTGGCAAGGGAGAGAACACGTCTAACAAACTCTACTCACATGTGGCATCCGCAGAGCTCGAACCAGTGACCCAACCCGTTGGACCACAGTGGCGAGAGGCGAACGTTTTACCGCTATGCCACCCAAGCCACAAAGACGTTTCCACTAGCCTACGACTACTGCTAACCCCTGCCCTTTCAGTGGGGAAAACATGAGAGAGCCAAAAAGTAGCGTTTGATAATCTTTTATAAAATGGAAATGAAAGTAAAGTGAATACGTTCGGTGTGTATTTAGATATAGAAAGAATAAAGAGAAAAATAATATTAAGCCCCTGGCGGGAGTCGAACCCCACGTCTTCGGTTCACTAGTCATATAACCATATCAGTTATATGGTTTTATAAAATGGATACGTGTGTTCCTTCATTTCAGTTTCAATCATGTGCTTGTGTATATATGAAGCCTTAAACTTGGTTATCTCTTCCTGTAGGAAAAAAGGAAAAAAGAAAATAGCAGTAAAGAAATTTGCTCTTTCTTTTATTAGGAAAGCAATTCTTGGTAACCGTTTTACTACATTGCCACAATGATGTAACACGCAAACGGAGAAAAGCCCACTTTCAAGTTCTCAAAAAAGATGCATGAAGGTGATGCTTCGTGCAAAATCACGCTTTGTGGCGTGAAACGAATGACTTGTTCTGTTGTCAATCTTTTCTCTATGACTTGTTTGCAGTTCACTCATGAAAATATACTCTTAAGAAACAAAAAAGTCAAAAAAATGTCAGTTATATGAAGTCATCAAGTGTAATTTCGCACCAAGCGTCGCGTCCACGCACCTTTTTTCGAGATCTCAGAAGTGGTCTATTGTGAAGTTCGATTAAAAAATCATTCTCACACTTAATTCAACAGTTACCTCAGCACTTTCCCATTCCAGTGGGTCATGTATCCCATCAGAACCAAACCTTCTATTGTATGCATCGAAATGAACCTTATAATTAAGAAATGAAAAAATGCAAATTGAATCTGCCATCTTTGATATTAGATTGAATGAGAGCTGGATGAGTAGAGCTTTTACTTACTTTCTCAAGAGCAAGTCCCAGAGCTGGAGCTTTAGGTATGTCTACCTGTATTTAAAAAATGCACATCAAAAAGAAATAGTGCCAGTTATAATTTGTTTACAAAATTTTTTAGTTTAAAGAAGCATTTCTTAAGTTAAACATTCAATAAATAAAAAGCAAACTTACCTTTGGCTTTTGCCAAGCCAATTCGAAGGTAGATTTTGGTGCAACACCTCTTATTACTGCTATTGCTAGACCTACATGTAGATTTACAGATATCATTGTGGATCAAAGGATTACACCTATTTTTAAAAGGCTGTTGGTCAGAGATCTGAAATCTGAGACGAAGAGGAATGGAGGGCTTGAGCAGTGGATTTATTTTATCTTTAAATTAAATTTTTTCTTTTAGTAGTTTGCAATCAGTAAATAGCTAAATAAGACACCACCTTTGAGCGATGACCTGCGCTGCTGTCTGGCTCAGATTTCAGATTGCTGTCTGACAACCTTTTTGAAATAGCAGGTGTAAGCAAACTTTTATTAATTATTAATTCAACATCAACACTACAAGAAAGACAGGCTTCATAAATTAATGTATAAACCATGAGACTGATCAGAATTAGTAAGTCTAACTATTTCTTATACTAACCAATCATTTTCCTGATTTGATGGAGGACAAAACTCTGTCCCTTGACTGTTAAAACTGTAAATTCTATACCATTTCTAATAAAAGGTTTACCACACTGAAATATCAATACAAAAATAATGAAGCATTACTAATATTTAAGAAGTTCAAGCCATGTTTACGACTATAATATGAGTTGTTTACTTACAGATAACATAATTATGTAAATAACTACTTACCATGAAGCTTTTAATGTACCTCATGGCACTTGGGTCTTCAAATTTTCTGAAAATCATAAGATGGTTTTCATGAATGGTAGCATGGGATGGGGTGGGAGACTGGCAGAGGGGTTGGATATCACCCACTTTTCCACTAATTAATACTTCCTAGTTTTTTATTTTGATAAGGTGAAATTTTTTTAAAGGACATATTTGAAAATTTTTACAAACTGATATGTTTATGGTTATGAAATGTACTAATGGTAGTTAAAAGTTACTTACTTTCCAGAGGTAAAACTATGGTAGTTTCGAGTGCCAACATAGACAGAAAGAACATCATTGATTTCAGCTAATTTCTCACCTGATAATAACAAAAAAACTTGTGCATTGCTTTTTAATACTAAATTGGTTACAATTAGTAACAAAACTACAATATTAATAACTAAATAATAGTACAATTATAGTAATTGATGATAAAATTAGTACAAGTAATATATACAATGTGAGTGGTGATGCTGTATCTGATATACAAGCTTGAGCCACAGGTTAGATTGTAGATCAGATACAGCATGGCCACGCATATTGTATATTGCTTATGATACATCTAGGTTTTGATCATGTTTGAGTAAAACTTTGAATGTACATGTGAATTTGGCTGAGAAAATCAGCTTTAAAGTTTTATGCAAATCAGGACGATTCTGTATGAGATATACAAGCTCCTTCACCCTTATGATTTTCTATTGTTTTGGCCTCATTAATTATTCATGATATTATAAGGAAGTTTACGATCCACCACAATGTCCAAACTGCTCAACTGCAAAGCATACAGTACATGTATGTAAAGCAAGAGAAGCCATGAGAAACCCTGGCTTTTTATTTTGGTTTTTAACTTGAATTGCAGTTGAAAACATTTGTAAAAATTTTCATCATAAGTCTATATTTTATATAGGTCCTAGCAGGTATCAAGAGTGGTGGCAAACTTAGATTGTGGACCCTTATGTGTTGCATAATGACCAAAACAGCATTAAACTCACCTGTTAACCTGTAATCTTTTGATGTTTGCTGAAATAAAGTAATATTTATTCCACATAAATTTTGATAACTTATTTCATTGATAATGGCAATTAATAATTCAAAACAACAGTAACAGGGCAGATTTCTAATGTGTAGGAAGAGATAACTACAGCAAATTAGCAGTCATGCTGTAGCTGAACGATACATGTCTGGTACTTAAGACAACTGTTAGTAATATATAAAGTATGAGCAGGAGACCTTTATGGGCATTTTATGCCCATAAAGGTCGATCACTAATACTTTATATCACTTTGGAAATGTCTAGGACTATATTTTCATGTTGTACTGATTTTGAAAATGAATTGAGTAATTTTGGCCAAGAAAATCCAAGTTAAAGTGGAATGCAAATGAAGACAAATCTTTATCCGATATTAAAGACTCCTTCATGCTTATGATTTTCCATTGTGTAGGCCTCATTAATTATTCATAAATTTTTTAACTGTAACTACACATTGTACAAGTGACAGAAAGCCATACCACACTTAAAGGAAGTTTGCTGTGATGCCACAAGTATTTAAAGCACTCAGTGTATAATTTATCAAATGTCTAGAATGCACACCATATATCTGTGAAACAATAAACTAAAGATGTATTGTCTAACTGCACTATTTTGTACAAACTAGTGGAGATCATTGGAACAGGACAGTGAGAACAAAAGCAACTGCCTCTAGTGATTTTTGTGTCTCTTTGTGTGGTTCATGCATGAGTGAATTCTTAAGTTACCCAATAAGTAAATAGTTGATAGATAAATACTGTCATGCTAAATAGTTAGTAATTGTTTCACAGATTCAGGGGCATGTCTAGGGGGGCTCCTAGGGTGCCCGTGATCCCCCTTTGTAAGCAAAAGGAGTGATTTTTTTTATTTTGGTTTAGTGTTCAGCGTTTTTTTTTTTTTTTCGGTTTGGTGTTTCAGAGGCTCAAACAAAATTCTATTTGTTTTGAATTTGGGACCCCCCTTCATAAAATCCTGGCTAAGCCCCTGAGATATATGGCACAAAGGTGATTAAAAACTTACATAGTCTTTTGCAAAGGCAAAGGTCGGTAGAAGATATTCATAAGTTCTTGCTGAGCAGTTTAATTTACAATCAAAAGCTTTTGTTACTTTAGTTATTCCTGGAAATCAAAAATGCGTAATAATGTGATTGAATTACGTATAATTACAGAATACATTGAAAAGTGTCAAAAAAATTTTTCCACCTACCAAATACCCTTATCTCAGGAGGTAAATGTTCATTGATTTTAGGTATCAGACTCTTCAGTGGAACCATGTAAAGGAAAAAACAGAGTGACATATTGAATTATAATTCAAGGTTTGAGTATGACAAAATTATTATAAAAATCAAAAAGCTACCATTAACGTTCTACAACCAAAACACTTATCTTTAATGAAACAATTTGTTGTGCTGCAGATACACCTTTGTCTGTTCTTGCACTTCTTTGAAATGACATCTGAAAAAAAGTTACAGGGACTTCAAATTATGTGCATCCTTTATTAAAAAACCTTGAAACATCTTCAGGGCTCTGCGCTGTCATCTTAGAATGTTCAATAGAGCAGATTTTGTTTGAGTGGGAAACAATTATTACTGCAAATTAGTTGATGTGCTGTAGCTGTAACCTACTTTATCATAGCTGTAACAATACACTGTGTTTGGATACTTCACAGAAAACAACAGGAAGCCACTTCAGTGCTTCATACCACATATGTTACTGTGGTATGAAGTAAGTAGCAAAACTGGCTCTAATATACAAGCTACACACAGGGCCATAGCAAGGCTAATTTTGTTTTGGGGGGGGGGCAGCTGACATTACTCAAACAATCCTTTGAAATACTGTGTATTCCAAGTAAATAAAAGTAACAGTCACAAAAATTATTGGCCCTGCCGCCCTCCCCTCCCGTTCCTACAGCCCTGACGTATATGTACTGAATCAAGAATTAAGTACCTTTCCAGGATTGATTTTACAGTCCTCTGTTATTGCTTCAGCTTTGTATAAAGCATTTATCAGCTCCTCTTCGATTGTATTTACACCAGGGTTACTAATTAAAAGAAACAATGTTATCATCATACAGCCAGTCCCCTCCGCACCAGCCATATCTCATAAGAATACATGGCCATATAAGTTTCTTAGCTGACTAATAACTAGCCTCCTACGCAGACATTCTTAGTGTCGTCATGCAACACTTTACTCCCCACAAATGTCTGTTTACTTTAGCAGAACATTCCTTTCCAAATATTGACCAATTGACAGCACGCAGCATTTCTTTCAAGTTGGTGAGAAATTTCTATTACAGGTTTTGATTGGCCCCTGAACAAACAATAAGCAAATTTGGATTGGCCCATGATGTCCCATATATAACAATGGGAAAGGAATGTTCTGCTCAAGTAAGCAGACATTTGTGGGGAGTAAAGCATTGCATGACGACACTAAGAATGTCTGCGTAGGAGGCTAACTAATAACCTATATTTTATATAATACAATAGATCAAACACAAGATTTTTATCCAATATCCAAACACCAAGAAGTATTAGTGGATGAATGAAAAAATGAGGCACACAGCCAAACCATAAATAATTATAGAAGAAAACCAAAGCAAAAGTTAATAAAGATTATATATCTAAACCACCATCAAGGTGGTGATTAACTTTGCTTTCTTCTCATTAATTATTCATGCTTTTGATGAGAACAGCATTATTTTATAAAACCTACATTTGCATTCCATTATACCCAGCACCACAGTATGACAGCAAAAGAGCACACTTCTTTTTTCTTGGAAGGACTTCTTTGTCTGACTTATCTGTTGATTCTTCTGCCTTAGGATAACAGGAATCAATAAGTTATTGACAGTTACCTTGCCATAGAGAAACATTGGAATTTCAAAGGGATTTGAGGGTCAGAGGAAAATGTATCTACATTCTTGCCTTTCTTTATGAAATTTGTTAGTCTGGGTGGGCTTTCTGTTGATAAATAACTCCAAAATGAGCCAGTCAATGTAGCACCCTCCTCCCCACATCCCAGGCATGACCAGGGGGATGTGGGGATACAAATGTAGTTACTGGTACCTAATATTCAATTCCTTTTGATTCCCTGCCAGTAGAGGGTACCTAGTGCTTTCTTTCACCTCCCAGGTCTCTTGACCAGGGCCAATTTAAACTGCCTTTGAGAGAGGGGAATATGCAGGGGGCATTGTCCCATTTTCACAGACATGCCTGGGTTGGGAATCCTTGAGGGGGGGGGGGGGGGTTTACATTGACTGGTGCAAAACATCAATATAACGTCATAGAAAAAAGGCATAACGAATACCATATGTTTTTATCTTGCAGTCAAAAACTTAGAGCTGGTTCAAATTCGTAAACCAGCATCTTTCAAAATTTAAGTAATAATCATCAAGTAAAGATCAAGCTTGCTTTAACCATACCTTCACTTCCTCGCTATCAGTCTTTATTTTCTTGTCCTTGTGAGCCTCTTCATCTCTTTCTTCGTCTCCTGCTTCAAGCTGTCTTTTCTTTCCAGGACTTGTCTTCACATTATCGTCATTGTTGTTCTCTTGTGTTTCATTGAAACACGTGGGTTTAGAAGCTGCCATCCGCCGTAAAATCAAAGCAGAATGCTAGAATACGAGCTCTTTGACACTAGGAGAGAGTCTACACTGTATAAAATTTGTAAAAATAGCCCTTAAAGTTGAGAAATATCTCGGAAATCTCGGAAAAACTGAAAGTGTACTCCGTCTACCCACTTTTTTCTTACTCCTTCACAGGCTTTCGTGTTGCTCTCTGTCAATCTTACCACAGGAAGACCAAAATATATCAGTTCAGCCTCTGACTCAATCAAAGTTTCTTGGACGTGTACATGTAGGCATACATGTATACGTATGGTCGATGGATATCAATGTATTATTTCCATTTTCATGTGCAATATTCTTGCATCAGTAGATTTCATAACAGGTATTATTATACAGTGTTTATTTCATCTGGACCTCTCTGCAAAAGTTAGAGTGTCTTCAAAAATTTTGTTTGAACCATTTATTAACCAAGCTTATTTGGCCCAGATGGGGAGATATTGGTCTCATCCCTTTTTTTCATGTGTATGGACCTCACCCTACAGGTTTGGTCTATATAAACATGAAAAACAAACTCAACCAATATTCCCCCATCCTGACCTCAAAATATTACACCTGGTAAAAAAGCCCCATGCCTTATTTTTAAAAGCAAATGAAAATCTATATCCATGTCTATTTCCATGTCTAGGACTCTGTTCATATATTAATGCTTTCTACAAGGCAATTTGGCAAAATGAAGGGATTTAATGAGAAAAGAATGCGGGATGAAGTTTTATTGGGGAAGAGGACTCAAAATTGTAGGATGTGTCGCTTTATCACATGGAAAGGAAGATAATAATCCCCATGGGAACAGAACAACAGACATGGCTACCACGATGTAACAGGAGAACTAAAGTTTCCAGTATATCAAGAGTACAATCAACATACAGAATCTATGGTTTAATGCAGGCAGAGAAATTAACTCCTCAATGATACAAGCTTATGATTTTGAAAAATGAATATAACTAAATGTAACATTATTGCACGATTGCATGAATCAGAACTTTCCAGGCTTTTTTATAATGAATTTCAATAATGAAGTCTGATGAAATCTGCAGCCATGCTGAGGATGAAGGCTAATTTGTAAATTAAATGGACTGTGATCAACTGAATGCTGCATGGCTTCCCAGCACAGATTCAAAATTCACATTACAACTTTAATTTCTCCACCTTTACAACAACCAGTTCAACAGAGTCTGCACTTATGTTAACTTTCATGTTTATGTGACCAAGATCATCAGGTGCTGTACCTTCAGTCTATGAACTGGATTGAGGTTTCCATTAATAATATTTTGAAAGACTTATAAGTAATATATACGAGTGGCCGATCTGTATACGATATACAAACACGAGCTGCAGGCGAGTGATTGTATATCGTATACAGATCGGACACGAATATTGTATATTACTTATAAAACGTCTAGGTTAACTA
>WUAP02126922.1:4527-14711 GCA_015163945.2 Stichodactyla helianthus | reverse complement strand
TACACGGTACGGTATGCAGTAACACTGAAATGGCTTCCTATAAGAATGGTTATCGTATGAGTGGGAAACGTACGGTAATGACTTACAGCACGTACACGGTACGGTATGCAGTAATACACGGATCGCGAATGTCAGGTTATGTTGAAATGAAAAGGAGGAGATAAAACGACCGATATTTCGAACTAAATTTGCTACAGGCAAGCATGTATCGAATCTTGGCGGGAAAATGACATTTGGCGGATGAAAGAGTGAAGACAATTTTGGTTACCCTCCCTCAGGGGGGAATTTGATATTTGATCGACGACTAGTTGGAGACATAAAGATAGGGTCAATATTTTTGATATCGGGGAAAAAAGGGTTTTTCAAACAGGATACCAAGTTATAATTAGTGTGAGTCGCCACTTGGGAATTCCACTTGTTCAGTCAAACCAATAGTTAGCTATAGTTGAATTATTTCTCATAGTTTTCCTCGTCCTCGTCCTCCTTCTTCTTCTTCCTCTTCTTCTTAATTTTATTTACCGGTTCGCAAACCGTGTAATAACGCAGGATATTTGCACTTGTTTTGGCTGTTATTTGCACTCGAAAACGCGCTGTCGTATAATATACATTTATATTTCTTTTTTAGTATTGTGGCCTGTCAATGGATATGCGTGCAACATCGAGAAAAAGGTCTATAGTGAGCTTAAAAAAAGAAAAGGGAGTTAAGAATTCAACGATAACAGATGTTAGAAAGTCATTAGGCGATCATAGCCGCAGCGAAAACCGAAATTCACCAACTCTTCCTCAATTTGGTAAAAACTCCATTTGTACGAGATGGATCCATTATACGTCTATTTGGAAAGAAATCTATATAACCTATAAATCATATAACAATAATGTACACTAAGTGGCGAGGTATTAACCAAATGGGTATTAAGGCGGGTAATTTACAATAGAAAAAATTCTAAACAGAGCAGTAGCTAAATATAGTAACAAACGGAAATATTGTAATCTTGGGACACATGCTAAATTTTCTAAAAACTAAAGTCTTTATGATCTGACTTTTTATTTATTAAATTGTGCTTTCTTTGAGTTGGTGCCAACTGATTTTTGTGTTTCTATATGACTTGAGTCTCCTAAGAACAAGCGTCATATTTCTTGATCAATGACTGATGTCTCGTTGATGTCAGACCAATCAAGAGAAAACCGGAATCCATGTTGAACGTTATGACAAAGAAGATTAAATTTTGAAGTCTATGAAAACAAAAGGTATTTATTATATAGATATAGGTGAAAAATCAGGATTTTTCCTGTTTCTAAAACTTCGTACACAGTGAAGATATTATTTTTATCATTCATATTTAAGGATATCACTGTTACCATGACTACTCTCATATCAACCAATCACAAATGGCCTTAAAATTCTTCCTTGCTCCACAGGCAGCCCAAGAAATTTTGCTCTCTTCTACTTAAAAAAACTTTTTTTTTTTAATTTAAAAAAAGCCTCAAATCGCACTGAAACTTTGCCAGCAGATTAATGAAGAAACAAACTATGACTCAGAGATGTTTCGTTGTAGTTTATTCAGAGAAATGATTTATTTTAAATTTCTTTGTACTTGTTCCTGTTTTTTTCTTCGAAATAAACGTTGGAGATACGAATTTTATCTTCTCGCGTTGAATCTCTCACTCGTTCGCTGCGCTTACTTGTGAGACTATCAGCAACACTCGAAGATGAAATTCGTAATATTAAAATAACAATAACACAAAAATTATCTAAGCTTGAATGAAAATTTATCAACTTTTGAGGTAGAAACAAATCAAATAAAAATGAAAATGAAATATATTTATACATAAAACACCAAACTGCCGCCAAAAAGGCGAGAAAGAAAAGACTTTGTCCATTTCACTTGCAAAATTTTGATTTTCAAGACTTAGAAAAGCTTGAAGTGGTAAAATCAATTTTTGATCATTTCCGAGAGGTACTTTAGAGCTACTTATTCTTCTGTGGTTAAAATACCATAAGGCAGTTAGTATTCTAAACCTATAATCGAAAGTGAGGACGAGAGATGGTTTTAGCAGTTTACAAACCACACTTTGTATTAGGGAATTTTGATGCATTAATGCTTTTCTTTTTATGCTGTGAATAAAACTTTGTGAGCTTTGTTGCACTTCGTTCTTAGTTTCTGTTTTCCTTCCTTCCTTTTCTTATCTCTTTATTTCTCTTTTTCAAATCACAGAACATAATCTGTGCATGCATTCGTGGTTTTCACGTGATGTCAAAAGATTTGGTCATGGTTTCTTTTTTATGTCATCTAACATGGCTACCATGTCTTTTGTCCTGTTATTCTCACGTGAATGATTGCAAACCATTTGTACTTAGCATCTTTAGTACGTAAAGCATAGAGGAAGTCGTCATGGAAATGATTTATTGTGCACTGAAGGGTCTTAGCTACAACTTTGTGAGTGGTCCGGTATTCAAAATCTGGAAAAATATTACAACTTTTTTTTTCTAAATGTGGTTCGGTTGAAAACGAACATTAAACCTTTTTGTTACTAAAAGAGGTCCGGTTGAAACTGTGCCAACCGTACCAGTGAAGACTACGGCCCTGTACTGACGTCTAAGAATTTGTTTCTAAAAACGTAATAATACAATAGGGTTCTGGAACTCTTTTCCTAATTGTCTAAAAACACTGTCTAAATCCGCTTAAAAAAAGGGGGGAAAATCAACACTGTAATTATAGTACAGAATTTCTTATTTTCGTCAGTTTTCTGTTTAAAATTTTGAATTAAAATTTTCTTTATTCTTACTTCATTCTTCATTTTTTCCCCTCGTTTTTATTCATTTTTTCACCCTCATTTTCCTTGCTTCACAGCATCGCATTGATACCATGTAAGCTCTCGCACAGCGGCCATAAAAAAAAAAAACTTTGTTTGAAGGCGAGGCTTGCAAAAACGTATTTGCCGTCAACGTGACCGTCGCGTGAAAACGGAGAGATTATTCTACTTTTCAGCTTTGATAAAAGTCTAAAGAACGTTCCAGAAATCGTACATAATCCTAGAGCATCTTTTCCGTGCTTAAATTTGATTAAAAACTTCATTATGATAGACCATAACCAAAATGGTTAAATCACTCCAGACGAAATAACTAAAGACTAAAGACTAAAAACTAAAGACTAAAGATATATCCTTTCTAAAAAGACAAGTAAACTATCTGTTCAAACTCTATGGATAGCTTCTTCCAGTATAAACCTTATAGTCTTGTCGAATGTTTTGACTTTAAAAGAATTTGTCTTGAATTAAGAGCTAAAAAACCCCGGAAAACCCTTACTTAAGGGCGACCAGGTATGCTATCGTTTAAAAAAATATCGTTGAAGTTATCTCCACAAAGCGGGTTTCTTTGTAAAGTACTCTCATTCAAAATTATTATCGTTGCTGAATTGAAGCCAAGATTACGTAGTTTGTTTCCGATTCCAAAGGAAAATAATAAAGGTTTTTATTTTATTCTTATTAGAATAAACATAATTACTGCGTGAGAAAGGTCTATAAGAGAGGGGGATTGTGCGTGTTTGAGCGCGGTGAGAGAGAGACGCGGAATTAAGGTCAAAAACTAACCATTACGCCAAAAAGCCCCAAAATGACGACTATTTTTTCAGTTTCAGCTGCATTTCCTTCACCATTTTCGCTATCAGCACCTGTAGAATTAGGTCTTTCATTTAGCGCGATATACGTGACCACAAAACCACGGGAAGTGTTCGCGAATGGTTGACAAAATCGCTACAGGCGTAGCTGCTAATCAAATAAGAAGGTTTATCTGTGGCATCGCTACCGCCCCAGAGGAACAGACGTCTTTTCGATAGACTTATCTAGGCCAGAGTTACGAAATTCGTATTTTTCTCCTTCCAGAGTTGCAGATTAAGGGTCGTTTATGTGATGTAGGGGGTCTTGACAAGTGAATTTTAGATTGGGCAGAGGGGCGTCTTTATTTTTTCATTCATAATGTAGGCACAGGAATGGGGTGCAGGATTTTTTTAACACACTGATATAATTACATAACTAATGACCCGTCCTTAAAAGATTGTTTTGGCGAAGGTAAACGTAAGAGACTGAATTCTCTTTTGTTTAGTTACGTTAATTGTTGTTGCTGTTGTTTTTTATAGTCAGTATCTCAATCGAACAAACGTGACCAAACTCATCCTCTCTAGATCGAGTCTGTTTGCCAAAAGATAATCCAACATTAACATTCGCACGTCTGTGCAATGTGACCTACACTACCTTGCAAGAGGATTACTCCCAAGTGCTTTGTTTGGGGACAAACGAGTAGGTAGTCGCGATTTCCCGAGTTTAGTTCCGTTCATTGTTTGAGGATCTGAGAGACACTAGATCGACTTAGCGTTACTGAGTCTAAAACGAGCCACCTTTTATATTTTTCTACGATAAACAACCGAAACTTAAACGATTAAGCAGCTCAATGTGGATAAACCGCCTCAAAGAGCTAGAAAAACCTTGAAAAAATATGAATAGCTGTTCAAATGCATGCAGATGAGATGTAAATGAGATGCAAATGAGCCATTATTTGTATTGATCCGATAGCCTTACTTGAATGATTCTTAAAACAAAAGATTATCTCATTGCAGGTTCAGCTGTAATAACAGCTATTGGCCAGTCATGCGTTTTGTCATAGCGATAGTTGTTATGGTCAAGAACGATGGGGTAAAAACCATAAAATTTATTTAAAACTAAGGTAGATAGTAATTGTGTTTACTTTGGTTCTTCCTTTGAAGACTCGAAACATCAAAATCTCTTGTTTAAACGCTTAGGATCATGGTCGTGGGAGGCGAACCAAACAGTAAGGCCTGGTTCACACTAGCGTCATAATCGTAATCGTAAGCAACGTACGCAGACTCAGTAGCGTACTGCTCATTAACAGTGCTTGTCTTTTCTCACACCTCAGTGATAAATACGCTACTGAGTCTGCGTATGTTGCTTACGATTACGATTACGACGCTAGTGTCAACCAGGCTTAACAACACAAAGAAAATCGATATTAAATGTATTTTGTAAACCGTAAGAAAAGGGCAATAGCAACCGAATACAGTAAATATTATGTATTAAACATCAGTTAATACATCTTATATTTGGAAACCAGACAATTTGAGAGTAAACTTTTCTTAGCAGAGCGAATTTTGTTTAAATTTCTATTGTTCTGGACGATTCTGTCCCCCCTCATAAACAAGCCGTGATATCCTAGGGCAGTTACTGAGTCGCTTTTCATTGAACTTCAATCAGGCCTCCTATTGGTTTCATTTGCTCGAAATCCCAAACAAATGACCCGATGACTCACTTCCCGAGTACCAAAACGGCCTTCAATTATTCAGTTGAGATTTCGCAATCCAAAAACTAAAGTTATATACATATGATCTCAGCTTTGTGTTAGTGTTCCGAGGAGTTTTGGGATTTAGTGCGACTAGAGGGCGAGAAAAAAACACATGCACTATCGGATCATGTCAGTGATATTTTCGTGTCGATATATACCGCTTAATGCTTGCTACGTCAGACAACAGGAAATGGCTGCGGGCGACGGTGCTATTTTCCACATCTCCATCTACTTCACCCTCGACTATGATACTTTCAATCATCATGTTCAATTTGTAAACGTAAAACGCGTGTTTTTAGCCTTAGTAGGATGTGATAGTTTTTTGATGCTTGAGATAGGCAATCAATAGGCTGTCGATTAGGCATAATCTTGACGTGCCAATAAGAGGAGGGCGGACTTAAGCGATATGAATAAAATCGATTTTCTTAGAGGTATGGTAACAGATCGAATCATAGAATTATTCTTCATAAGACCCAGGACACCGAGCTAGGCGGTTTCGATACGATAGCGGACAGTCAGAAAATTTGTGAAAAATAACCCAACTACATTTTTAATTGACGTGTTTACCATTTCGGAGGAAAATCGAAAGAAATCTAAAGACATAACAGAGAGCTAAATCTACTTGGAATTTAATAGTGACTAGAGCTAGCTAGTACACAGTATGAATGACTCAAATTCAACGCTGTCATTACAGCGACTGTGTTCACCGGTAGTTGTTGAGAACTCGTTTTATGCTAAAGTAGCCAAGATGTGCGCGTATTCTTTGGTGTTGATCATGTCGTGTTTTGGAAACATTCTGCTCGTACTTATCGTCTTTAGGCACCGCAAAACTGGCATGCTCACAACCACAAACTGCTTTATCGTAAACATGGCGATTTCAGACCTCATTATTCCATCTTTCGCTGTGCCGAACAAGCTATTCAATCTGGTACTGGGGTCCAACTTCAGGTGGTTTTTAGGTGGTCAAGAAGGTCTAATGCTGTGTAAATCATTGAACTTTTTTCTTGACGTTTCTACAGCAGTGTCTATTCAAAGTCTTGTTGCAATTGCAGTAGATCGCTTCTATGGTGTCTTGTATCCACTGCGTGCGGTTAGACACCGTAACTCCAAGGCCTGCGCACTTGTTATCCCGATAATCTGGTTCAATGCTATCGCATTCCACGGAGTTTACTTTTACACGTTCAGGCTGGTCGAACATGAAGGGAAAAATTACTGCTTGATCAACTGGAGGCCCTACTTTGACAGCAAAGCTGCTCAAAAACCATTCTATCTTGTTCAATTTACATTCCTCTATGTTTTTCCTCTTATTCTCATAGCTTTCTTGTATGGCTGTATAATAACTAAACTACGATCAAGTACGATCTCTTCCAGCAAGTGTCGTCGGCGAAGAGCCTCGGAACAATACCGAAATCGTAAAGTTACAAAAATGTGCCTGGTAGCTGTGCTGGTTTTTGCTTTCTGCTGGGCGCCAATACATATCTATGGATTCTTCTTTCATTTCGTGTGGGATTGGGATGTTCCGTGTGGGATCCAAGAAATCAGCTTCTTGGTATTTTTTGTGGCCTATTCTTACGCTGCAATCAACCCGTGCATATTTTTTACATTCAACGAGAATTTTCGTCGCGGTCTCATTAGAGTGCTTTGTTGTCAGTCAGTAAAACGGAGAATGAGAAGGCCAAGTTGGTCTTCGTGGCGTTCAAGGAGTACATCGGGAGTCGGGATTCGAATTATTGAGGCGAACTGTAATTCTGGTTCACGAGAAGATAAAGTGTAGGTACATGAAATATTCTGCACGACATCTTTCGTGAATTTTCAGACTATGAATCACAATAACAAGGGAGAAAGAGAGAGAGAAAGAAAGAAAGAAAGAAAGAAAGAAAGAAAGAAAGAGGAAGAAGAAACAAAATCAGACCTTCATTTACTAAGAATCCATGTTTCCAAGATAAAATAAACAGCCAGAACAAATCCAGCTTGGATTATAGAAAACTACATGGGCTTATAAGGGATTTGTGTGAGAGCCAACTGAAAAACGATAAGCAGTTTAATGCTAATCGGGAAACATCACGAACACCCCAGTAAAAAATAACAATGCTTAAAAACTGGCAGAGATAGTCAGCGCACACGATAAAATCCCGAGGCGTATCTTAGAGATTTGGCAACTATGGTAGAAAAGGTTACCGTAAGAGCAAAGAGATCGACGATCAAGATTAATTCGTATTGAAAGTACAGAAAATAAATAGAAATGTGTATGCTGAGGCCAGTAGACCCCCAGTTCAATTTGGAAGACAAAACAATGGGATATTTTTAGTCCTCGATTCTCAGGAGAATAAAACTCTATTGTTTTGTCTTCAAAAATTGAACTGCTTTGGGAATTGCTACAAAGGGACTGTCTATACAGCTAATTCAAAAAAGGCGTGCACTATTCAGCCAAGATCTTCAGCAGGCATTGTTTAGGTATTTAAGAAATGAATATGAAGAAATTCTTATTGCTCCACAGTTCGTTTTGGTCGTTCAATCGCTATTCGCCGTTCGCCGCTTTAACCTTTTTGAAACAGCTGTATACGACAATGCTTAGGAAACTAGAGTCATTCAGAATGAATCAAAACATTATGTATATATGTAATTATATTGTAGAAATGTTCAGAGAAATAAAACGAAATGAAAAGGACTGCAAATTTTGAATGTTTAATCTAACAAAATAGGAAATTTAAGTACAAAATTTATTCGGGAAGCCATTTTCGTGTCACAACAGAACACCTAACGTAAGTCCCTTATTCAAAGTGTTCCACTTATAGCAATATCGCTCTAGGTCAGCGATAAAACGCTGTTTATCCGGCATCAAAACACATTAAACTATATTAACATGCTGGGTTTTTATCGGAGGCCTTAATCCAATTCATTTTTTTTCTCTAATCCTAAGAAATAGTCGCAATCGAAAAACGCATGATAGTGAGTTTATTGTATATTTCTTTGTAAGTTTATCCGCTTTATAAGCAATAAAACATTTCAAATATATTAAGCCAGTTTTTTCGTCAAAGTGCATTAGACTCTGGCCAAGATATAGGAAGCATTCGATTTAAAATGAAGAATTGACGAGTTGTGGTTCCAACTGTTAGAGACACCGGATAAGAGAGAGCTTCATCTAGACTGCATATAGGTGGAATGAAGGTTTTTTCCGTGTCTCTGTTAAAACTAATTTTGTATTGGCCTCGCGCTTCTCATGAAAGCCAAGCGGCCTTCAATTCTGAAAATCAGAATTGATACCAAATGAGAAAAGGATTAATAAATATATGTAAATAAAACTAAAGTTGTCACATGATAATCATAAAAAAATATCAGACATTGAACTCTTGTGAATCTTTTGCAGATTTAGACAATTTTTTTGCACTTCTCATATTTTGGACTATTTAGAAGTTATCATTCTCTTGAGCATTATTACTTTTATTTTCTTAACGTTTCAAAGAATTACTTTAAATGTGAACAGCAGAGGAAAGAAAGTCCATTTCTGAAGATATTTGAATCGGTGAAAAGTACTTCCGCGGGGCAAATTCGAAGGTTCGTTTATCTTGATATACACGAAGTAGTGGTTTTGCAAATTCACAAATGATTTTTAATATTCAGGGTATAAAATTCATCGCCACTATATTCAGAAGGCAACTAAAACCAATGCTCTTTGAAAACCTCAAATGGAATTCGGATGAAATTAATTGAGCTAGTTTGTTTATCCTTTTGTAGTTAATTTTGGATTTCGAATCCAAGAATAGACTATTTTTTATACTAATATTATTATGGGACGGGAAGGCTAGACAATAATCTTGGGTTGACATCTTGATTGCAACATCATTTTGATAGATGAAATTGGGATGAAATTGTTCATGAAAGGAATATAACCCTGTATATATAATAGTTTTCTCCGTTAAGCGGTATGAAAAGACTGAATGATAAGGAGTAAAAACACTATTCTCTCCCCTGTTGCAGAGTGAAACATATTGACCACGAGTTTGCTAGACACACCAGTTTGACGATATATATATACTAAAACATGTGGCCGCCTTCGCTTTTACAAAATTCGTGGTTTAATCGTCTTCTTATTCTTATTTTCAAAAGCATATACTCGGTCTACGATACTGCCAATCTGGTCTAGTTCTTCCGATTGTTTCAAGCCTATTTTAAGGTATTACCGACGCGGAAATGGAAGCTTAAAACTGTTTGCGCTGTTTTGGATTTGATCAATTATCTAGAGCACAATTTTTGTGCGTAACGAAATTTTTTAATCTAATAATGGAAAATGGAAAAGTTAAAAAACCCCAAAACATCAAATCATATTAATAGACCATTATTTTCATGCTAGTAGATTATAGTTCATCAAAACATGGACTATCTGACAGTCTATTAAGGAAAAAGCAGTTGATTTGGTAGTCATTATAGCTATTCGAGGCTCTTGTGTACACAATTCAAGAAAATGAGACCGGACGATAGGAAAAAGATTTTTTGGTTTTCTGAGGTTATTAAGATAGGATCAAATAAAACCGCCTGGCTGGATTATCAGAAAGGATTCAATGAACTGACAGATAAACAGAAAGAAAGGAGGGAAGAGGATGAAAAGTGAGAGAAAAAAGAAGAAACTAAGTAGTAAATATAAGAAAAGAAAGAAAGAAGGATTAAAATAAGGAAGGAGAGAGAGAGAGAGAGAGAGAGAGAGAGAGAGAGAGAGAGAGAGAGAGAAAGAAAGAAAGAAAGAAAGAAAGAAGGAAAAAGAAAGAAAGAAGGAAAAAGAAAGAAAGAAGGAAAAAGAAAGAAAGAAGGAAAAAGAAAGAAAGAAGGAAAAAGA
>WUAP02126911.1:1338-14714 GCA_015163945.2 Stichodactyla helianthus | reverse complement strand
TAAGAGAAATTCACCCAGATGGTTTTTACCCAGATTTCACATGCAATAATGACATGTACAATGCAGCTCTTTGCATTCAAATGAAAATGGCTGGTCTGTTTCTATCAATTTCATTTTTTGATTGTTTGTAAAATTTTGGTTCAAGTTTGTTTTATGAATTCCAACAAATTTGTTATCTAATGCATGCTTTGAGAGTTCACACTACCAGTAACCATATCAGACAACAAACAAACAGAATGTCTTCACTTGAGAAAACAAAATTGACAGTTGTCAAACAAATGTCAAAAAGGAATCCAAAATGAAGTAAAAAAAGCTTTAGCAAGTAAATTATCAAGTACTGCATTATGGAAATCAAATCACAGATTACAGTACATGTACTAGTTATGTACATGTACAAGTGTATGATTGGTTTCCTCTAGATCAGTTTGCAGCCAATTAACAGGACATGTTTTGAACACTTGTTGTCTAATATGGCAACTGGATTAACAAAAGAATAAGTTCAGGTTGTACAAATAATCAAAAATTAGTTAGCCAATTTTGTGTACAAATCAAATGTACAAAGGTGTTCATTGTAAATGTGTACATCAGCACAATCTTGCTTTCTTTTTCTTTGTTGTATTTTTTTCCAATTATGTACTTTTTGCATGTTTCAAGACAACCTAGACTTTGTTGACTAAAAAAACAACTGCCATAGAAATGTTCCAACTGATGTCCTCTACAGATACAAGCACAAAAAACTTCAAGTTGTTATAAGTGTTAAACTGTAAAATCTATAAATATGGATTAAGAGAATCAATATGTTACGAGATAAAGCATTTAATACGCTTATATATGCAAACTGCAATGAGTAGATTTACAAAAAGCACAAATGTTGCAAAATAGAAATTCATTTGAGGACCAAAATAATAGTAAAGCCATTAAACCTGTTTTTGCAATGGTGAATGGAAGCTTTTGACAAGGTGATTGCCATTTAAAGAACAAATACTTTTGTTCGATACAATTTTTTTGGAAGAAAGAGGACATCAAAAGAACAGAACTTATGGCTTTGAATGCTGATAAACTATGCACTACTTACGCTGTATATACCAGTAATCCAGAACCATGAGTGCCAAGGATTTCAATAATGATAATAACAATAATAATAATAACAATAATAATAATCAAATTCGGGCAAATAATCAGAAAGAAAAAGCAACAAGAACAATTGTAATAATGCAATGTAGAGTAGACTCTCACTCTAATGAGACTTTTGGTCAAAAGTTTTCAAAAAACATTTTAAAGAATATCAAGAAAGGTTTTGCAAAATGATTTATGCCTGTTCCTACTAATTTTTACAATCAAAAAGAAACTATTAAAGTGACAATCTACTGAACCAAGTGAGAAACAATCAAA
This sequence comes from Stichodactyla helianthus, assembly GCA_015163945.2. NCBI lineage: Eukaryota > Metazoa > Cnidaria > Anthozoa > Actiniaria > Stichodactylidae > Stichodactyla > Stichodactyla helianthus. Next base: position 13,322 of record WUAP02126911.1, on the reverse strand, counting down.
TATCAATGTGAGCAAACAATCAATCAAAGAATTTCAAAATCAACCATAATAATTTGTGAAAAAGATTTTTTCTTCATTTTGTTTTTAAACCATTTTTTTAATTATTGGTAATTCATTAATTTTAGAAACTGTTTTAGTATATTTGCAAAATTTTTGACAGAGAAATTTTTGTGAAATTATTTTGGTAAATTTTGATTGCCCAAAATTAAGAAAAAAGCTTTGTCACATGCATAAACAATTCATATCAATGTAATTCATCAAATATCAAATGAAATAATGACGATAAATGTTAGTGATGCCATGTAGAGTAGATTCCAAGCCAGCCAGTGGTCATTTCCAGTCGATGTGTGCATAATTTATCAGCAAGATTAAAGTGATGTGGTCACTTTTCATTGTAGTAATAAAAAGATCCCACAAGCTTTAATGTCTAATATTCTGATATCAAATAGTTCTTAAAGTGGTGAAAGAGTCTACATACAACAATTTATTGTATGTAGATATGATACTAATATTATTGCTTCCTTATAAATTTATAATTAATACTATTAAATAAGTTCAGCAAGTCTTCTTGGCTCCACTGCTTTGGTTCTTGTCATCAATATCACAAACATGGAACATAAAAAGCAGAAAATGATACAAAAACTTAATCAAGTGAAGCTTACAATAAATTACCTCAAGGGTACCCCCGCAATATTTCACCCACCCCCTTTTCAAGGACAAAAAATTTGCAAATATTCTTAAGCTTTGAATAGCAAGAATTTCAACCGCGAAGAAAAAAGCAAAATAAGCATTCCGCTTTCTGAACCGTTCATTTAGAAGACAAAAATGACTGCCAATTCGAGACTAAATTCCTGAGATTCAATTCTGGGTTTCACCGTGTCGTTTGAAAATAAAAATGAACAGAAAAACCTTTAAAGTTTAAATGTAGCATTAATTGTAAGCTTTTCGCTATAGAGTAAGTTGAAACACTGGTGAAAAAAGTAAAAACGAGGTAATTTGTGAAGAAACTAGCGAGGAACAAGGCCGCCCCCTCAAAAGAGCACGTGTTCATATAAAACCTCAATTTCCTAAGAAATATTCTGAATGGAGCCCTTAAAAACCCTAAAAATCAAAGAAAAATGCTTACCTACCTTTTAGTCTTGATTTGGAGCTTCGGAAGGATGTTGAACGTCCTATTTTAGCGTATTTTTCGCAGCAACATGAAGCACCTTCCATCTCGATCTCGACCTGCAAGCATCAAACACATGACAAGCCAGACCACGTGATAAAAGCACAGGTAGCCCAGCCATTCGAGTTAGAGTGGTTCTTTGCTTATTTTTATAGAAAATATTTATTTGTGTATAAATGACTTTAGCTGTGTGGTATTTCTTTTTGTGATTTTCTTTTCTTTTTGAATTGTTTCTCCTTCCAGTCAAATGTGCTTGCCAAATGTACCCCTCCTCTCCCCAGTTGAGCCGTACCCGAAAAACCTGACACAAGGACGGATGGCTAGCGCTAGTGGTTTATTTTCAAATGCTACATGGATAAACTTTGTAGGATTAGAATAATACTGTATCATAAAATGAAGGTACTTTGACTCCCAAATGCGTGTTTAGGACCCGCTAGTCACCCTAGCTCCCCAACAAAGGCAGCTACAGAACACAATAGGTCGGGGGGCCCTTGGCATGTTTCTCTGAGTGAAGCAACTTGAATCTTGCACATCAGAAGCTTGCTTTCCGGGTTACTGTAGGAATATAAATCTTAACTCAGGTTATATCCTTTAAGAGGGATTCAAAGCTACGCCGTACGGCTACGGTACAGCTACAAATTTGCCCTATCGCTGACTACCCACTCATATGAAAGCCACAGTTAATGGCAATGCTCTCACAAGCGCGCTGGATGGGAGAGCTAGCGTACGTAGCTATTTGCAATTGCAATAGACCTTTACCGAATTCGCTTAAATGGTCACCAAACAATGGTTCCAACTCGAGACTAAACTTGATTCTTTTATTTATCAAGGCCAACCTCGTCTTGAAACCATTGTTTCGTGATCATCCAAGCGAATTCGGGAAAGGTCTATTCAAGGTGCGGTAACTACGGGCAACACATCATGCAACTTGTCATGCAACATTGATGCGTTGCAAGCTGCAGAGCGATGTTGCTCGTATTACCACTCCGCGCGCAACAAATTTTCTATATTGCGACGAGTAGAGATGGTATCTATTTTGTCAAACCAGAAAATTTGTTGCGCGCGGAATGGTAATATGAGCAACATCGCTCTGCAACTTACAACACAACAATCTTGCATAACAAGTTGCACGTTTTTGTTGCCCGTATTACCGCACCTTCAATGATTCGATCTTTTTCAGTGCCATCTCAATCATTTGTCTTTGCTTGTCTTATTTGAGTTCATCAGCGCAAAGCATATCAAAACAATAACGCGGAAGAGCGAGCAAAGACGATGCCGAAACACATGTAGTATCACTCAGTGGCAGATATAGTGGGAAGGTGTTTGGGGTGTACACCCCATCCTAAGGACAAGAAAGTGTCTTTCCAAACTCCTATGGTGTGGCCCTTTCACTCGCAAATATCAAATACCACGGATGCACCCTCCCCTCATCTGATGACTCTATATCTTAATTGATTAATTGAATTGTTTTTCCACGATAAGGCATGTCATCTGGAAAGCATTGCGCCTAAAAAAGAAATAATTAAACGAGCAAAAATATCTTTAAATATCTACTAGTTTAATTGTAATGGCATATTTTTTGGACAACAGCGACAACAGTTGTTTATAACGTCAATTTCTAAACCCTTCAGCCCTGCCACAGCGGAATGGAAGCCAGTGTTGTAGAGTCAGTAGCCACTTCGTTCATGATGTAGTCAGGTCTCTTGTCGGCATAGTTGTTGCACAAGCGGTGTTATCACTGGTGGGTACAGCAGGACCATTTCTGTAAAATGTGATGTCAGCTTCTGGAGCGGATTCATCTAAGGTTTCTTTATATGCCAGGAAATCTATCACCAGCACTGTACACTTGACAAGAACTTTATTGTAAGACATGTTTCTTACGAAGTAGGTCTTTTTGTCATCTGACACAGAAATTATTTCTGATCTCCATATCTGCATATGAAGGGCAGGTTTAGAGAACTTGATTCTGATTATCCATCCTTCGTTAACAGGCTCTCGTATAAGAAATCTGAAGATCATCTTGAAGCCGATATTCCAGTCATCCAAGATGGTCGCTTTCGTTGTCTGTCCTCCAACTGGGGGAACCGAAGGCAAACGATTTCCTGCGCTTGTCTGAGATTTTTGACTTGTGGTCATTGGTTGATTAGTTTTTTGGGTTGAAGAACAAGCTGTCTCATCCAGATTTGAGTTACATACGCATTCTCCTTTCCTTAGAAATTCTACAAATGCTTCCGGCGCTGGCTTTTCTTGTTCGCCCTTGTCTGCTACAAACGCCATTTTCAAAACAGAGCACTTGTCCAAGGTCGGGTTCCATGGCATGTTCTTTAACTTATACACTTTCTTGTCCTTCGACACTGAGACTATCTTTGCTCTCCAGATATGAAGTCCTGGAGCAGGCTTTGTGAATCGAAGGGTCATTGTCCAGCCTCCAGTAACCTTCTTAAGGACTTGCAGTCGAATATTCATCTTGAATCCTGTAGGCCATTGGTGCTCGAGTTCTGGGGTCGTGGTTTCGCTTTTCACCGATTGGAAGCCAATCATCCCTAGAAGAACAGCCGCCAAGAACAGCCAATAGGACATGGTTGATGCTCACGTTGCCTGAGAAAGAAAACGGAAAAAAGGAACTCAATTTCTTTGATTTCATGAATTTTTAGCTCTATGATTTTTATCCCATCAATCGGTGATTTTTCTTTACTCTTGTATTAAAAGCACGAGTGCAGCAGAAAACGTATGGTGAATTTTCTTCTGATTTGCATGACGCGACTGCCCTTTTCATTCAAAATGGATGTCTTTTATTCTGTTTTAGGTTTGATGGTCGCGTCCTCCTACGTTTGCACAAGTTGACAGTTCTGTCACCGTTTGTAACAAACTAATATGCGCTCTTTAACCCAAGGTAAACATACCTGTTGAAGTATATGAAGCAAGTAGTCGATCTAGGCTAAATTAATCTGACTTCAAAATGTTAAAGTGAGGTCTGAATAACTTTGCTCTTATTGAAGTTGTAAAGTATATATCTTTAGTGTTAATGCTTATCTTTTACTACTTCTTCCGCGCAACGCACCTACTTCTACTCACTTACGCACTTGCCACCCCTCCCGACCCCCTACTCTAGCTGCCTATCCAATTTACTAGCCCATAATGCGTATAGCCACCAGCACGAGGTCAGGGGGGTCCCTAAATAAAAGGAGGACCGCGGCCCCTTGGACCACCCTAAATCCGCCCATGTTACGAGAAAACTGTATATACCAAGAAAAGTGTGCATAATGAATGTTGACGCGGAGTGAAATAAAGCGATAATTTACCAAGAGAATATTTCTAACTTACTATTATCTTCTTATAATCTAACTTTAAACGATTTCGCTCTCAAAAAGAAAGTCAGAACTCTGGCAAAAGAACGGGTACTGGCCGACTCTCTAGTCAATAGCAAATGGGCGGATATAGGATTTTTGGGTAGGGGAATCATTATTACGCTAAATAACAAATTATATATTTTCTCAATTAGTTTCTTTTCTAAACTAATTTTCCTAGCCTAGGAATTGGCATTCACGGCAACCTGTGACCCCTCTAAATACGCTCCAGTTGAAGCCATTCATTTTTTCTTTGTCTTTTGCTTTTTCCGTTGTTTAATTATTAGAGAAGTTTTATGTCTTCCCATTTAAATAAAGTTAGTTGTCTAACACTGAAATAGTAGCAGAAACTATTGCAGACAGTTATTTATTTTCTCAGTTTCCTTCGACTGTTGCACATTAATCATTAGTTCTTTTTCAAAAATCTCAGACAAGCTCTGTAAAAGTCTACTTCTCAGTCTTTCAATCAACTAGTAATTTTGTGAAATAACTTGGATTTGTTTTTCCAAAAACATATTAAGAGCTAAAGTGATAATTTTGTTACCTTTTTTAGCGGATTCAGCAAAGATGGTCTTTAATTTCTTGTGACGCGCGATTCTTGTGGATTCTTCGATGTATGATGGCTCTGTTTAATACCCTCCAGCCCTTCAAGTACAACCATTGATGGCTGAACACTATCAATCATGCAATGAAACGAAGCATTTAACCACCCTTTCTTCTCTAGTGATTTGTTTATCTAGAAAAGTAAGCAAACATGGACCTTTATTTTTGCACTACTAAGACTGTGGTATCAACTGTCTGGTCTGAAAACCTGAACAATAAGTTTGTATTATAAATGGAAACGTTTTTTGCGAATGTCTTTCTTGCAAAAGATTTCTATTTATTCAGCCTTCTGTAGGATGGAAAATATTACAATGGACTTTCAAAAATATCAATCGGGTGGCGAATTTACTGTTAATTTTGCGTGGAAAACTGCATCGGATTCGATGCACTGTGACTAGGTTTGATTGCCCGGAGGAGGGGGGGGATCGGAGGGTTTTTGATGTGAAATACACAATGATGGAGGACGAAAGGATTCGCAAAAAAATTAACTTAGGATCTATAGAAAATTTAAGACAACTTTTCATCAAGAAGAATATTCAAAGAATGTTAGCAACATCAAACATAGAATTTGTTTAACTAAACTTAGAATCAGCAACCACTGTTTATACATTGAGATGGGTAGATATACCCGCCCATATATTAAGCCAGAAGAAAGAATATGCCCTAGGAGCGAACTTGGGGTAGAAGATGAATTGCACTTCCTCTTAAAATACCCAAAATATGCTAGTGAAAGAAGCAATCTTATTAAGAAAATAACAGAATTAACTAATATAAAAGTAGGAAACTTACAAGATGAAGAAAAATTCAAATTGCCGCAATCCCAAAAATCAAATTCAAAAACTAGTTGCAAAATATGTTTTTGAATGCTTTCAGAAACGAAAAATGAACGTAAATAAAACTTAGCATTTATTTCAATATAGTAGATCTAAACACTGGCTGCTACATATATTAGTATATCAATATACTATGTTATGTGCATGTGCATTATTTGTTATAAGTGATATTTATAAAACGAGTAGCAGTGTTTTATTAAATATAAAAACCCGAGGCGTAGCCGACAACGTCTAGGTATGTTCTCATATTCTGCTGATTTTTTTCGAAATGAATCAAATTTGGCCTAGAAAATCCAAGTTAAAAATCAAGACCATTTTATATCAGAGATATAAAACTCCTTCATGGTCCCTGATTTCTATTGTGTTTGGCTCATTAATTATTCATGAGTTTTTAATATTTATTTATTTGGATAAAATACTGATGTACATTTTGTATAAAAAGTATTGTCATTGTCATTGTCATTGCCATAAAAATTATCTGATCCCCCTGAGGCACTATGGAGCTTAAATGATCCCCATTCATTTCGAACAAATTTAGCTAAGGCATGGAAAAGAATTCTAATTATTTTTACATAACTCCCCTGCGCTACCGTGTTTTACCTCTTGAAGAGATAGCATCTGTTTAGGCGAATGGAAGCTTTGCTTCAATGCTCCCTCCTCTTCTTTCTTCCTTCCATTTTCTTTCATCCATCCATCTATCCTTTCCCTTCTTACCTTCCTTCAATGTTTCCATCCATCCATCCACCCACCCACCCATCTATCCATCCATGCATCCATGCATCCATGCATCCATCCATCCACCCATCCATCCATCCACCCACTCACCCACCCACCCATCCATCCATCCATCCATCCATCCATCCATCCATCCATCCATCGATCCATCGATCCATCCACCCACTCACCCACCCACCCATCCATCCATCCATCCATCCATCCATCCATCCATCCATCCATCCATCCATCCATCCATCCATTCATCGTTTGTTTGTTTATTCTTCAGCTATAAAGCTGCCTGAACATATTCGGGGATCGAAACACTTTCAAATCCCAAATCTACTAAAATAGAATACGGAAATATCAAAGGAAAAAAGCAGCGTAGAATCAACGTCCCTTTGTATATATGTACCGCTGAAAAATTAAAGCTAATACAGCAATCAACTGTAGTGTCAAATTGTGTGCTTTCGATCCTGTAGGATCGAACTACAGAATCGAAAGCACACAAGTCAACTACAGGATCGAAAACACACAAGTTGACACTACTAATGATAAAAATTGCGACCAAAAGAAACAATTGTTATCATATCAAATCAACGCGAAACTACATGGAAATCACGCCATTTTCATGGAGATAGCGATGTTAAAAGATAATTAGGAGTCAAGTTAAAAAAACTGCTTTACATTCCTTTTCTTTGGGCCGCAGGTTCTCTTTTTCATATTTTCAGTCTGTGTCCTGGGTTTCAGCCCGCACAGAAAGAACTCTAAGGGATCGCTCGTATCCTTGAATGTGGTTTCCAAGTGAAGACAAGTACCCGTAATCATTACCAGCGGTTAAAAACAATGTTTACGTCTTCCATCAAATGTAAATTTGACCGACACGATAAAAGTGAAAGTTCTTATTTATCTATTATTATTTCATCTCATTGTGTTAACAGGCAGTACAGAAACTCTGGTGCCATAAAGGTTTCTCTCTACAGAGTGCATTATTAATTACTGACCTACTTAGTATGGTACAAGTATATTTTCGAACATTATTTGTATTATCATTTGTATCATTATTATCCCACTAGAATTAGTTAGCCAGTCATAAGCGTGATCTACTGTTCTGATGTCCGACGATATCACGGACACTTATAGTAGCTAGTAAACCGTGTCTCTCAAATGGGAACCGGGCATACTGTGAAAAACCGGACCGCCAAATGCGCACGTTTTCCTAGAATACGGCGAACCGGAAAAAATACAATCGGGCAACTGTGGTTCCATTCGGCCTGATATCAGGGCGAGTTTGGTCAAGCCATGGTTCTTTATTTATCGAGAACTGATATCTACCGAATTGAACCAAAGGTTGCCCGATCATTTATACATCGCCAACGGTATCCTGGATTGAGCGTCGTAAAATTGAACGGAAAAAATAATGAATAACTAAAAAGGGGAAAAAATTAAATAAATAAATAAACGCGTTATTTACCGGCCTCGCTCGGTCCGTATAGTGAAAAACTGCGGCCTCAGTCCGTGTATTCAACACCTCGGGCACAGTTTTTCACTATACGGGCCTCCCAGCCGGTAAATAAAGATAGAGATTAAGAGGCATGCGAAATAGCTAAGTCACTGATCTGGCAAATATCCATCTTCTGTGACCCTCCTTTGTCAATCAAACTACTGGATATAGAACTTGCCAATCAGTGAACTGAAATTTTGTGGTCGGCAGCATGAAAGCAAAATAAAAAAACCGTTTCAGTTGTGATCAAGTAACTGACCACGTGATGCGTCAATCAACACAAGTTCCCACCGCCCACAAGAAATCCTCTGATAAATCTTACCTGGGTGATTTTCTTTATTTCCGGCAAGGAACCGAAGAGGTTCCTTCATTTTGGTTGTTTGTCCAGCGATGGAAGAAAGACAGATGTTTTGGGTTCTTCTTATGATCATTTTCTTGCTGTACACTGGTGAGTTTTCTATTCTTGATATCCTTTGGTTGAGTGAGCTTCTGTGGATTAAATTAAAAGAAAAAAGGAAAAATAATCAAAAAAAATCAAAACATCACAAAGCAGCTCAAGGAAATCCCCGAAATTTGTGGAATAGTCTTCAACCAAGAGAATAAATTTTGCTTTGCAAAGCGATCTTTGCTTTGCATCCGCAATCAAAGCAAGATCATGGACGGCGGAAGCAAAAAATTATTGGGGGGGGCACATTTAACCTATTATCAATTCTATTTAAAAGTTGATGTTGATAGCCAGAAAATTATTGGGGGGGCAGTGCCCCCCCGGTCCCCCCGGTTCCGCCGTCCATGAAGATGATGAAATTCGCCCTTTTATTTTATTTTCCAAGAAAAATTTCCGTCGTCTTCCAAGTGGTCGAGGAAGTAGAAATAAACAAAAGTATTTCCTTGAATGACATACTGGAGAATTGTTTGTACAGTTTAGCCTCTCCGTACGACCACTCTCGAAAGTGACCAGGTATACTACGAATATCCTTTCCGAAAAAAATTTCCGATTCTCGAGGGTGGTCACTTACGGATAATTTCTGAAGGGAAACCTATGCCACAAAAAAGTGAAGACAAAATATGCCACAAGGTTAAAGCCAGCACACACTAAGGGTTTTGCGTCCGGGGCAGGCACCAGGGTCGTTTTGCTTCTCCGTGTATACTACCACATCATGCAGTAAGCTCCAGCAGCATGCTTCCTTGTGTGTACTAGTTGTGCAAAAAGGCCCTGGATTCTGTTCCGAGAGCAAAACCCTTAGTGCGTACAGGCCTTTATGCAACTGAGATTCATTTCTCGCAATCAATAACTGTAAAAAGAAATAAAATTGACCTTAAGAAGATTATAATTGCTACATTTTTACTATAGAATCAGCAACAAAACTGAAACTGGAAAAAAGCTTTTCAAATTCATTTCCTTCTGGAAAAATTAAAGTCCTCCATAATGGAGAATGGGGGACAATATGTGATGATGGTTGGAGCATGGAAAATACCCACACAGCGTGCAGACAACTTGGATACTCTAGAGGGGTGGCTTACACTTCCAGGGGGAGCGGTACTGGGAGAATCTGGTTAGACGATGTGGTATGTACAGGAACGGAGAGTTCCCTTGATCAGTGTCACCACAAAGGATGGGGTAACCATGACTGTAGTCATGATGAAGACGTTAGCATCGTTTGCTACGAAGGTAAAGGTAAGCACAAGTCTGTTTAGAGAGTATTGGCATAATCCCAAAACTTAGCGTGATATTCTGTTAAGGCTTGGAGACACGATGCGACGTTGCCTACGACGCTGCTTACAACGGGGAAATCGCATCGTGTTCCACCCGTGCAACTGTTGCACGCGACGTCGCAGGCAATGTCGCAGAAGTAGAAACGAGTTCTACTTTTACGGGTGGACACACGATTTCCCCGTTGGAGGCAACGTTGTATCGTGTGGCCGAGCCTTTATGCCGTTTTCAGTTAGAAAGCCAAGGGAGTTCAGTAACAGCCAACACGGTTTACAGTGGATAATTTCTGGGTCCAAAAAGGAAAATAGTTCCATAAAGATTTTTCTCTCGCTTCCTTCTTCGTGGCAGGGTTGTTTATAAAAACGAAGGACGGCGCGTGAAGCCAAGCAGTTTTGTTTTAACCCTTAAACTGGACCTGGAAAATGATACAACTTTCACAAAACTCCATTAATTTTCTAATATTTTCTTAATTCACACGTAGAACTAATCGATGTGCGACTAGTTGGAGGTACCAAAGCATCGACAGGTCGCGTAGAAATCAAGTATAACAACACTTGGGGTACTGTTTGTGATTTTAACTGGAATATTGAAGACGCTCATGTGATATGCAGGATGTTGGGTTATGAAAAGGCAGAAAAGCGTGCACGTTTTGAACCAGGAAAGGGACAAATATGGCTAGATGATGTGTCGTGTAGAGGCGATGAGTCATCTATTGCGGAATGTCATCACAGAGGATGGGGCATCACCAATTGTGATCATGATGATGACATAGGCATTGTTTGTCAACCACGTGGTAAGTATACAACATTACAAATGATGGGTCTCTAACTGCGACGACGATAATGTAATGGTGATGCTGATGGTGGCGGTGATGGCGGCGATGATGATAATGATTGTGGTGATGGTTGTGGTTGTGGTTGTGTTGTTGTTGTTGTTGTTGTTGGTGATGATGGTGGTGGTGGTGGTGGTGGTGGTGGTGGTGGTGGTGGTGATGATGGTGGTGGTGGTGGTGGTGATGATGATAATGATTGTGGTGATGGTTGTGGTTGTGGTTGTGTTGTTGTTGTTGGTGTTGGTGGTGGTGATGATGGTGGTGATGATGATGATGGTGGTGGTGGTGGTGATGGTAGTGGTGGTGATGGGGGTGGTGGTGGTGGTGATAATGTTAATGGTGGTGATAATGGTTTTGTTCTTGAAGGTCATGGTCCTGATGATGGAGGTGAAGATGTTAATGCAGATGATAATGGTTATGCTGTTGGTGTTTGTGCTGGTGCTGGTGCTGCTCTCTGGCTAGCTGGCTGCTGCTACTGCTGCTGCTTCTGCTGATACTGCTTCTGCTGATGGAGATGATGATGATGATTGTGGTGATGATGATGATGACGATGATGATGGTCGTCGTCGTGAGGATAGTGATGGTGATGGTGATGAAAATGGCGATGTCGATCATGACGATGATTTAACATTATCTTCCAACAAAATTACTATGATATCGAAATAGGCATACGTAATCTGACATCAACAATAGCACAGGATAAGCCTTCCCCGACTGTGATCATGGTTTTGTTTTGTCTTCAGCGTCATACAAATTTCGCTTGGTCAATGGAGCAGCATCTCATACGGGAACACTTCAGATCCAATACATGGGAACATGGGGCAGCCTTGCTTCAGACGATTTCGACTTAAAAGATGCACATGTAGTCTGCCGAATGATTGGTTTCAGTCAAGCTGTGGCGGTTTTTACTGAACCTAATAATTCTACGGACATGTATACAATGAAAATGGACTGCGGTGGCCACGAGACTTCTGTCTCACAGTGCGGCCATCTACGAATACAGAAGACCTTGCACTGTCTGAAAAAAAGCAGCATTGGAATAGTTTGTAAGCCATCATCAGGTAAATAGTTGAACTGATGGGGTACATTGATATTAATGCAAGTGCCGGATTTCTGTAGTTTGGTTTAGTTTACAAACTAAACAGCAATACTGAACATCATCCTCTCATCCATCTATCAATCCATCTGTCTATTTATCCATCCATCCATCCATCCACCCACCAACCCATCCATCCAGTTATCCATCCATCCTTCCACCCACCAACCCATCCA
>WUAP02126910.1:0-22663 GCA_015163945.2 Stichodactyla helianthus | reverse complement strand
TAGTGTTGGTGGTGATGGTAGTGCTGGTGGTGAGGGTAGTGTTGGTGGTGATGGTAGTGCTGGTGGTGAGGGTAGTGTTGGTGGTGATGGTAGTGCTGGTGGTGAGGGTAGTGATGGTGGTGAAGGTGGTGATGGTAGTGACAGTGGTGGTGATGGTAGTGCTGGTGGTGAGGGTAGTGTTGGTGGTGAAGGTGGTGATGGTAGTGACAGTGGTGGTGATAGTGGTAGTAGTGTTAGTAGTGGTATAGTGGTAGTCGCAGCAACAATGGTATGTACAATAGGATGCATTTGCTCGGATCACCATAGCAAAGATGTTCGAAAGGCCATATTACTTACTCTGCTATTCACATAAGTACTCATCACGACAAACGTATTTACGCAAGTGATACTTTTAACAACAAAGGAATTCAAAAAGCATAAACAAAGGCCACAGAGTGTTACTTTTTTCTTAGGGCAATAAAAAAGTTGAATAATTTTTTCAACGTAAAACATTTTAAAACAACATTTCACGGGCGACCCGTTTATCGAGGGTCATAAATGGTAGCTCCAATCTAATTCTCAATCCCCCTTATACCACTACTACCAGAATCCTTTTCGTTTGTCCCTTATTTTGTCCTAATAAACACCATTATGTTGTGACTCCCAAAGGAGTTGAAACATTTGAATAAGAAAAAGAATTTGAAGAGGATTCTGGTAGTAGTGGTATCAAGATGCAATAAGGGGAATGGCGAATTATACAGCCCAAATTTTGCCAAAACCGGGGGGAAAAGGTATCAAAAGGCAAGACGAAAGCCACACACAACAGTTTGCTTTCCGAAATTGAGACGTGTTTTAATGCATAGCCGTCTGGAGTTCAGAACCAGTGAAATGTAGTTAACTCTCGACATCCGCCAATGTCCGAGAATTCGAGATACAGAATGGGAATCAAAGACCTGATGTAGAATCCCAAATCAAGTTCTTAGAATCCGGAATCCACTATCATTTCTGGTGTTCTTTATACGTGGGGAAGAATCACTAAGATATTATTTATGATATATATATATACAGGTTTTCGTCATGAATGTTTCGTGTCTTTCGAGGAACCACCAGAGATAGAGCTCAGCACGTTACCTTTTGTCGTGAAAAAGCTCTAAAGTAATTTCATTGTTCCTGCACAGCGGTAGGCGCGTCCCTTGTACCCTAACTTGAACACGCCGCAAAAACACTTTCCTCTAAAGCTTTCTCAAAACAGTACGTATAAAATTAATCTTCCATACGTTATAGATAATTAAAATAGAACAAAACGGATCATACAATTATGCCTGTGGATTTAAAGAAAAGCTTAAATACAATGCTACCTTTGTAGAACTGTTTTGAATTTCAAGCTTTTTGCAGTAATATAAAGGAACTTTTGATTCCCTGGCCTGTGTGCTCAGTTAAGTCCAGCACGCTCCCCAACGTTGCGCACTTATTTCAAGCCACTGTTTTGACATTTCTGAGAATGAACTTCAATAAAGACAAAAGAATTATTTTCATTTTCAAATAAACCCACGACTGCCATTAAGCATCCATCAATGAGCCAAGTCAATTCAGACTGTGTTCGTACGCTAGTCACCAACGAACGAACATATTTTCTTTGATTTTAGCTTTGGATGCTTTCGTTCTTAATCAAAGGTAAGTGTGTACTACGTTGTACTTTTTTGGGGGGAACAAATTTTTCCCCTTTGTTTATCTTAGAAATCGTACGAAACCAAGGCACTAACATGAGTGACCAAAAATCTAAGCAAAATATCTCTTGAGGACCGACGGACTCGTCAGTAGATTTTGAATCTGGAAGTCACTGAAGAAATCTTTTCACGGCTTATTGTAGCTGAGTGAAGCTAGGTCTAGTCGTGTTCAAATGATATCTATAACACACTCTTAAGATCTAAAAAAAGTTTGCTGTATTTTCTTGAATTTGCACTTCAATTTTCAGAAATCAAGAAATCGATCATAAACAGTCTTCGGTAGAGGAGCGCATGGTTATTAACCCTTGCTTAAGAATCTGCTCGGTAATTTTGTGCTGGCTGGAATCTGCAGTCAAACGTGTTATTTTACCGTTTCGACCTTTCGACTAACCTAGAGCATAGCGATGGACAGGGGGCTTCAGAAAAGGTCGTCCACCGGTATCATCCCTACAATATCTTGATGGCTTGGAGGCGATTAGTAAAATACTTAATGCGGTTCAGTTACATTGAAACCGGATTATCCTTATCATTACTTAATAGAATCGTAAGGTTAACTTGTAGTCACGCCTAAGCTCCCAGATAATGTTAGTTTAAAGCTCGTTTCGATTTATTAAATCCAATTTAACCGATTGGATATCCGCACATGTTTTCAATGATGTTTTAGCAACAGATGAATTCACCAGAAGCTATAATTAGCGGTTATTTAGCTTTTAGTGTAGCAGAATTTTTCGATTAATATATACTTAACACCTACATGGTAACCTACGATGATAAAGGCTTGCGGAGGCTTTTAATGATGGATCAAAAATCAGTCTGGTGATATCGAGTGGGCATGGTTAGCGAGGCTGTCCTGAGGCAATGATTCATGGTTGTGGTCTGGTTTTGAATTCGAGTTCAATATTACAGGTAAAGAAGAGAGAAGAATGGAAGGAGAGAAGGAGAAAGAGGAACAACGGACAAAGGAATGAAGGACAAACGAATAAAAACTGAAAGTGCAAAGAAAGGAAGGTAAAACGGGAATAAGAAACTGGGAAAAACGAAGGAAGGAACTGAAAGAAAGAAAGAAAGAAAGAAAGAAAGAAAGAAAGAGAGAAAGAAAGAAAGAAAGAGAGAGAGAAAGAAAGAAAGAAAGAAAGAAAGAAAGAAAGAAAAAAGGAAAGAAAGAAAGAAGGAAAGAAAGAAAGAAAGAAAGAGAGAAAGAAAGAGAGAAAGAAAGAAAGAAAGAGAGAGAGAAAGACAAAGAAAAGAGAAAATAGAGAGAGAGAAAAGCCTGAGGACCCATCATAAAGCCCTGGCATCTTAAAAAAACGCATAAATTAAACTCAAAAGATTATGTAACTCCTTGATATCACATTGAAATAAAAAAGGAAATCAAGCTGCAAGATGGCTAAGGTGTATCAAGATAATAGATGGGTCTGACTGTCACTCTTTCAAAATATCCTACAAAATCCTGTCAATATTATTTTAACCGCAAACTATTCATAAAACCTCCAGGTACAATTGTGGCTGTTGTCTGCAAGAACCGAAATCATGAAGGAATTTGTAGGAATCTCCCGTTAGATTTGTATCAATCGATTTAGTAAATAAGACAGGAAGGGAGAGGAAGATTTTTTTGTCCCTTGCTGTGTTTTGACCACCAAGATGATGTAGCATTGATAGGAATCGATCGATGGTTCGAAATTTTTGCGGAACACCTTGTAACTTATGAATAATCCTATAATAAAATTGTATCTCTTTCATGTAATTGGCTGTGACTTCGGAACCTGCTTTCAGGAAAGAATCATATTCCGATAACAAGCATCTGGTGAAAAAATGCCCTAAACATGGCGGAAATCGGAGGGCTCGCACTGACAGAGATCCTCCATTCGACCCCAGCATCCGGTTGTGGTTCTTTAGCATAATAAGTCGGTTTTCCTTTTAGTTATTTCAAGGTTCAGATTAATTAACATGAACTCTGAGTGCTTTTAGCGATTGAGGCATAGATAATTAATATGCCCTCACCGAGTGCTTTATTAGAGCGATGGGGAATGCCCGAGGAACGATACGAGGCCGCTTGTCCATATGAGAGATGGCGTGTGGCAGCGCTTCAAAGACTCGCAGGACCACTTCTTTAGAATCTAAACTATCTTAAAACGTTGAGAAGGACATAGTGCCTGACCATTTATTTAAAGAAAAACTAGGAGCAATGGTGAGTCAAAATATCATATAAAATGAGCTGAGGAAGCTTAGCTGTGATTATCTTGGTTTCGAAGGAGTTTGCAATCATATTGTTATGGAAAGACTAGCTGTTTTGGCTGAAAATTCATAACTTTGATCAGAGTTAGAAACTTCAATGAAAGGGCTTCTTGCTCAGATGTGTTCTACACCGTAAAATGATTCTATTTCAACTTTGTGATGCATCGTATTGTTACGTGCCGTTGAATGCCATCAGGTAGTCTTGAGCGCCGTGTTTTTCCAATCCTTTTGTGCATCTTTACCGACCTTTACTCGTTTCTTTAAGCGTGATTTAGATGTTTTTATTTGATTTAAAATACGGACTAAAAGAAGCACTTGTTCTTCGCCTGAGACCGGCAATAACTTATATTTATCGAAATCCAAACCTTGACTTACTCTGATCCTAAGGTATCGAAATTACCTTGTTCGCTTTTGCGGATTAAAACCTCGTGAACTTTCACTGATTTTTTCAAAGATAGCGGAGCGAGTAACCGTTGCTGGCATGTCAAACATTCTATTAGCATTATAAAATGTACAAGTCTGTAAATTTAATATATGAATCAATCACTTGCAAATAATTTTCGACTATTATAACTCATTAGGATTGGCACAAGAGGATTGATGAAGTTAGGAAACAGTTTAATATGCGGTACATTAGAGCATTAGACGTCATTCGTTAGTCCATTATCACAAACTTCCAGGTTTGTACCACCGGAAAGAAAGATATCAACAGCGAGGAGTTCAAACCTTGTTAGCAAATTGTGTCTAGACTGTGCGTATACAAAAGTACACTTACAAGTAGCATGTGTGGGTAATAGTGAAGTGTAGAGTTGTACATATGATATCGTTTGCTAGACACGTGATCGTTCTACTTTTAGTTGAAGAGATAAATGGGCCGCGTGGCATTTGATGTTACATTTCCTGTGAACAGTAAAGTTAATGCTTGTTGGCACATATTGTATCTGGCAACGATGACAACAACACAATGGCAATAGCAGCAGGAACAACAGTAACAATTAATTACAAGTAAACAATATTGACAACAATAGCAGCAGCAACGATAAGTAGTAGTAACAGTAGCAGCAGCAACAACAAACAATAATATATAACAACAACAGCAGCATTAGCACTTTAAGGAACTTTTCCCGGGCAGATACAACATCTTGTCAGAACTAAGTTGTCGAAAACAACGAAAACCAATCAAACGAAAGTTCGCGTAAAGGATTTGTTTTGCGAAACTTATGCCGCTAAAACAATTTGCAAAAGATACCACGCCATGACAAAAGGATTTTAAAAAAGCAAGCGTTTAAATTAGCACAAAAAGAAAAGCAAGAAAGCCGGAAAGAAAGTTCCAGAAAACTAGTAAGGAAGTAAACTAGGGATGTAAGGGTCGGAGAAAATAGACATAGGCGTGATAAAGATATGAGAGCTAGAAAATTGATATATATTTACCAGAGCATGAATGCTGTCGTGCATGATCAAATAAAAGGAGAATTTCCGTAAAGTCATGAGGCATTTGTATTTTTTAAAATCAATGAAGGCTTATGCGTAATAGGCTGAATACTTCTTCTGCTCAATTTCAATTTCCTTGATGCAACTTGTCGGCTCACCTTTCGCATATTTTCAGAATTAGTGTTTCTGGTTAAACCACAGTATATGATACAAAACCTTCTCCCACTCGCTCTCATCAAACCCACACATCTATCCACACAATAAATACCATCCATAACTTTGATACACACATCATTTTACCCATATGATCTATTTTTTATGTGAGGGGAAATAAACCTTTCCCGAATTCACTTTGATGATCACAAAACAATGGTTTCAAGTCGAGGTTGGCCTGGATAAACAAAAAAAATCAAGTTCAGTCTCGACTTGGAACCATTGTTTCGTGATCATCCAAGCGAAGTCGGGAAAGGTCTGCATATGTTATCAAATCTCGCTTTTTAGACGTGATTCACGGACTCGTCCTATTGTACATTTGCATTGTAGTAAACATGTTCAAGACTGTAATATCTTGACAAGGTTAATCGTTGAATGTTAGTGTCGGATTCGCGAGGCGCCGGCTGGCTATGACTGATCGCCGTGCTTGGCATTTTTGAATGCAAATCAGTATTGATAAGAGACAACATTTCGATACTGGGGTTAGAAAAAACTCCCACTTGTGCAAGAAAGGCTGGTAGGCACAACTCCTCCGATCCTAGTTGATACACGCACTTTGCGTTATATCTTCTACGCACTGTTAATCCATCTCCCTACCTTGTCTCACGACATCAGCAGGGTAAGCTGGAGCATATTTTTGGGAATTTCTGAAATATGAATAGCTTTGAAATAATTCGATGATTTTGGCACTTAAAGGTCTCGAAATAGGCATAGGTCTTAGCACCGACACCGGCTGTCGAATAGCGTTGAATCAAATACCGAAAAGCTGCTTGCTGACATCCAATCTCTTTGGAACCGATGTCAAATTCGATCCATATAGTTCAACCCTTCGGTTGCGGTAACAATTGCATTGTAATAGGTGAGGATCTGCCTAAAATATGCGTAATCTCAGATTGAAATCAATACGTTTTGGATGTATATAATGTACGCAGTGAGATTTCAGTTATAGCTACTGAACGTCATGTAGTCCCAGCTCTCTTGCAGCTGGCGATCACGTGTGATTCGAAAATCTTGGATAATTAAACTGTTTACATCATTTACAATTGCATTTTTCCCCTTTCATCGGTGATACATTTTAGGAGTATGGTTTATGTAGTGACATGATTAAATGTAGGCGTTTGACTTCCACCACTGAACGTTTCTGAATGTGGTCAAAACTTTTTTGATGTCGCCAGAACCTTCTGCTTTGTCCACTTATATTACACAAGCCAGTTTCATACCAAGCCCAATTTTATAAGATTATAAACCTCTATTTTACAAGCTTCTGGTGATTTGGACTTCAGTGTTAGTGGCGATGAACTCCAAGGCGTTAAACCTAATCGGTAAGGATGTGAAATTTATTATTATAGTGTCGGTAGAACATCATCAGGAATGATTCCAATTACTTTTCATTGATAAACTATTCAATATTTGATGCATATCCTAAGTGCTACTGTACGTCTTTAATCTCATTACGATTATTTTTATCTTTTTTAATAGCAAGAAAATTAGAATTTCCAGTTCTTAAGTCCATGCACTACTTGATTTGAATGCCCGCATAGCTTGAGACACTGCAAGTTGGGTGTGGCATGCACGCTACAGAAGGCCTATACTGATCTCAAAGAATATATTTTTGATGCAAGTTAGCTGGCTAAATTGGGCTTAGAAATTTAAAATTAAAAATAATTGTTTATTGATTTTAAAACTATTTTTCCTCTGGTGATTTTATCGGCGAATTATTTGGTATAACGACTTCTCATTTTCGCAAACCTTAGCAATCGTCGGTAGAAACTAGATGGACGCATATGCCAAGGCCTGGGTAGTGTATCAAAGACACAATCGATGGAAATGATTATTTCCAGTAAGCTGTCTGTGTACAGATGGACCTCAACAAACGTTTTATCTTCCACAAGGCCCGGAAAATACTTTTCCGCACAGCGATAACCCTTGACTTTTAGCCCAAACAGATCGAGCTTGCAGCATTTTGCGGCCTTGTTTGATTAGGTTGCTTCACAAAGGAATCTTGATGTAAATGGTAAATCAAATCCTTTTGTTTCGGCTCCAGAGACCTGTCTTCATCTGTGTGTTTTTCCTTCACTGATTCATAAATATTTACTCTCGCTGTTTCGCTTCCATTGCGTTGCCTACCAAGTAATGCTTCGCAAATGTCCATTGTAAAGGAACTGTCGGTAGAAAAAAAGCAATAATTGCTGAATCAAAAAGGTGAAAACTTCCCATGGCATCACTTTATTAAGCTCTGCGCAAACAAATTTGATGGCCGGGAGGCTTGAAAGGTTTATTCCTTCTTCGTGGCATAATGCCAAAGTATAAGATATATTAATAAAAGACGACAAAAAACTTATTTTTCTCTAACAAAGTCTTGAAGTTTTAACGTACGTACATAAAAATGAAGAAGTTATTCGCTTTATGAAGCAAACAATTTTTAAAACAATCAGTTTGGTCTTTAGCGAGGACAATCAAAGTCAAAACACAATAAAGTTCAGTCGATATTGATTAGGGCTTGTTATTCAGGAAAAGCTTTCTAAAATGCAAATAACTTGGAACAAAGGACTCTCGTAACAAGCCAAACATAGTCTGTTGTTAGCCTTGTAGCGTAAATTCGACTCATTTGAGCGAGAAGTTCTGTAAACTATCCTCCCACGCGCTTCGCGGATAGAACTTGCGATGAAAGCGAAAAAAACTCTTAGGTTTTGGCTTTACAGGTGAGAATGACATGTATCTAAACACGTGGAAGCACTAATGCTGATGATGAATTGATTGACCTCGGCAGATTCGTTTGACAAATTATCTTTCTTCATACGTTTAATATAATTCAAAAAATCGTGTTTTTAATCACACCTGCGCTTGGACATCAGAAATCCATCAAGAACGCCGCCATAATGCTTTAACCTTGAATCTAGGATTCCCCCAAAGTATAACTTCGTAAAAGGTAAACTCTTGTTTACAAATATATCCAACTTTCTTCTCTACTTTTTTTGTTAGGACTGAGCCCACAGGCAAGAAAGTTATCCCAGCGGTGTCAATAAGAGATATTTCAAAGGAAATTTTGTTGTAAACAAGTAAATGACTCGATCGAAATGGCACTGTCAATACGGATGGCCACATTGCTTTTAATTTTACAAAATGGATTCGACGCTTTACATTCGACAGCAATACTGCCATCAAGAACTACATGCCCTGAACAATGTTCTTGCGTTGGTACGACCCTCATCAAAATCTATTGCGGATTCTATGCTGATGAAGGTTTTCAGCTTCTACGCCGTGTGCCTCGAAATATCCCTTCTGGAACAATCTTCTTGTCTCTTTACAGTAACATCATCACGGAAATCACCGAGGACAATTTTAGCAATCTGACGTCTTTAAAAAATCTGAATCTCTTTTCAAACCGGTTGACAGCGTTACCAGACAAACCATTTCGTGACCTCTCTAAACTCAAGTCTCTAAATTTAGGCGCCAATAAGTTATCAATGCTTCCCGACAACGCTTTCGAGGGCTTGGAGTCTTTGGAAGAGCTCTTCTTGGACTCTAATCGTCTTCGTGTGATTCCTGAGACGTTGTTCAAGAGTTTAAAATCGCTTCGACGCTTGTATCTTCACAAAAATTTGTTGAGTGTCTTCCCAGAGAAAGCTCTTCATGGGGTAATTAATTTGAAAGGCCTTTGGTTAAATAATAATTTACTGACCCGTATCGAAAAGGGCACGTTCAGAAACCTCACGGATTTAGAGATACTGTATCTGAGTAACAATTTGCTGAATTCCCTGGACCGTAATGTCTTCCATAGGATCTCAGCTCTCAAGTTACTTTACATTAGTCATAACAACCTCAGTACATTACCGCAACAGATATTTGATTTTCTTCCACATGACTCTAAGGTTTCTTTAGACAATAACCGTTTTGTTTGTGATTGTAAGCTTCGCTGGATCAAAACATGGATCAGTTCCAGAAGACTTATTTATAATCGTAATCAAATACGCTGTAGTGAGCCAACTTCACTAGCTGGGCGCTCGATAGCAACGATACAGGATAAGCAGTTCACTTGTAGTGTGGGAGAATGGAGCTCGTGGAGTAAGTGGTCTCCGTGCTCCAAATCATGTGGAAATGGAACAAGGATTTCTGTAAGAACCTGTGTTACCACTGTGCAGAAAAACGGTAGGGCGAGTTGTCCAGGGAAAAGTATCAAATGGCAGTCTTGTATTGATAAATTTTGTGGGATTGATGGAGCATGGACGCGTTGGTCTTCCTGGTCAGCTTGCTCAAAAACATGCTCATCTGGTAAAAGATACAGAACTAGAAACTGCACAAATCCTGTTCCACAGTTTGGAGGAAATAATTGTAGTGGAAGTAATTATCAAACTGAGAAATGCCGTATTACTGATTGCGTTGTCAAAGAAAAATGGACAGCTTGGACTTCATGGTCTGACTGCAGTACTACTTGTTCTGTTGGCAAACGACTGAGAACGAGAAATTGTTTAGATTTCGATAACTGTAAGGGGAACTCAACCGTGGTCTCTTTGTGCTATCTTGGATCGTGTCCAATTGATGGGAACTGGAGCGAATGGAGCGAATGGACGTCATGTAGTGCTAGTTGTTCGAACGGGACAAAGAGTCGCGTGAGGTTGTGTACCAACCCTAGTCCAAAATACGGTGGCTCTGATTGCAAAGGAAATTCAAGCGAGTCTAGTATATGTACAATTAGACCATGCCCAATACACGGAGGGTGGTCGATATGGTCTTCGTGGACAATTTGTAGTAAAACGTGTTCTGATGGACACAAATCTAGGAAAAGAACTTGTACAAACCCTATGCCTGAATATGGTGGGCGAAACTGTTCGGGTGAGACTCTGGAAAGAGAAGTATGTGGTAATAAACCTTGTGATGTGCAACGAGTGTGGAGCCAGTGGTCTAATTGGACTTCATGTAGCAAATCTTGTGGTAATGGAACGCAAATACGGACTCGGGTTTGTTCGGGTGATCAGAACAAGACATCAAATCAAATGTGCCATGGTCAACATCAAAATGTCAGACCATGTTTCGTTATACCGTGCCCTGTTGACGGCGGTTGGTCGAGTTGGGGATCATGGTCCACCTGTATCCAACCTTGCTTCAATGAAACAAGAAAACGTTACAGAAATTGCAGCAACCCATTTCCGAAATACGGGGGTAAAAACTGTTCTGGAGTTGGAGAACAAACAAAGACTTGTTTTGTCAAAGAAAGATGTGTAGGTAACTGGTCTGCCTGGACAGAGTGGAGCAAATGCAACGCATCTTGCGGCTCTAAAGGCTTTAGATATCGTTCGAGAAACTGCACAAGTAGTTATGAATCTATTAATGTTTTTTGTATGGGTAATTCAGTAGATGTAGAAGAATGCAATGGAGGTGACTGTTCAGAAGAAGGGGCGTGGTCGGCATGGAGTTCGTGGGCCTTATGTAGTGTATCATGTTCAAACGGTACAAAAACCAGGAATCGAACTTGTATGTCAATGAAAGGTAATTGCCAGGGCCAAAGGATAGAAACTATCCCATGTTTTGTTAGAAACTGCACTCTTGTTTATAAATGGAGTACTTGGTCAAAATGGTCCGAATGTAGAGCCTTGTGTGGTTATGGACATCGAGAAAGAACGCGAAATTGTACACAAGCTTTTTCAATAGTGAACAGTTCGTTTTGTGTTGGAAACGCAACAGAGTTTTCAATTTGTAATGCATCCCCTTGCCCCACTGATGTTGACACTAGTACCTGGTCTTCCTGGTCAAGATGCTCTGTGCCGTGTGGTTTAGGAAAACAAGTCAGGTTCAAGAATTGTAGTAGTTTGGACACTCGTATGCGTGGAGCTGCAACGTGCAATGAAGAAGAAAAACAAGCAAGAGTGTGCTACACACGCGCCTGCGCAAAACCAGTTGGCTGGTCAGCGTGGTCTAACTGGACAGTATGCTCAGTGACATGTGGAAACGGGATTCAAGTAAGGTCGCGTATCTGTCATAACCCAACAAAAAATAGCAAAGGAAACGTTTGCCGAGGACAAAACTTAATGGTTAAGAACTGCAAAGTCCTTAACTGTGATCATTCACGCTCACGCCATCTAACCTGGTTGCCATGGACACAGTGGAGCACGTGCTCAGCGTCATGCGGTCGAGGCCACCAAATGAGATGGAGATTTTGTTATTCTCCTCAAAATAAGGACAACTCGAGCAAGTGTTCGCACAAAACCCCATTCGAGGTGCATTCTAGAATTTGCAACGAAACTCCTTGTAATTACAGTTCGGTCTGGACAACGTGGACGAAATGGAGAGGTTGCAACAAGGCTTGTGGCGTAGGAATGAGAAAACGAGTCCGCTACTGTCTAAGCCAAGCCGTTGGTATCACGTGTAAAGGAAAAGCAGTAGAAGTAGCTCCTTGTAATTCGTCAGTTTGCTCTACACCTGTACCTCTGATATATCCCCCGCTCATCAAGTTGGGTTCTCCCATTCCTTGCCCAGATCCCGGTACTCCGATAAATGGCGAACGCAAATTTATAGACCAGATACAATTCGGTTCGTACTTTGTATCATACAGTTGTAACAAACATTTCTATCTGGTGGGTCCGAAACTACGGCATTGCGAAAGCAATAACAAGTGGTCTGACAACTTACCAAAGTGTCTTCCAGTTTGCGGGAAGTCTTCAAATACTGTTGCGCATAAGAGACTTAGGATCGTTGGCGGAGTAGCTACACTGCCTGGAGCTTGGCCTTGGCAGGTTGCTTTGGAATTCGACACAATTCAACCAGGATTTAATACATTTCACTGTGGAGGCACACTCATTGCTGAACAATGGTTAGTCACTGCAGCTCACTGTGTTGTATATAAAGATAGCCATATTCCATATCATAGAGTAAGGGTGTACGTTGGAGTCCATGACATCACAAAAAGACACTGGGACACGAACGTGCAAATAATCCCCAGCGCGCAAATCATTTCTCATCCGAAATTCAGTTGGAGAACTTACGACTCCGACATTGCTTTAGTCAGGCTTCGATGGCGAGTGAACATCACAGACTTCGTTCGCCCCGCGTGCCTGCCAAACGGTTACCAAAGGCGCCTCGTGAGACCAAGCACCAAAGGAGTTATGCTTGGTTGGGGTGTAACAGAATCAAAGAAACCAGCCACAAAGCTACGAGAGGCTTACATCCCAGTAGTGGACCACAAGGCCTGTAAAAAGTCCTACGAAAATGAGACTTGGCCTGTCACATCTAACATGCTCTGCGCTGGATTTAAAGTAGAGTCAAGGGACTCGTGCAACCGAGATAGTGGCGGAGGATTTATATTCTTTGACAAAAGAACGAAAAAAAAGAAGTGGTTTTTAGGAGGTGTTATAAGTTGGGGGAATCCTAAATGCGGTGTTCCGGGGAAGTATAGCGTATTTACGAGAATAACTCATGCATATGTTAAATGGATTAAAAGCCAGATGAAAAAAATTGATAACGATACCGAATGATTAAGAATATCTTAAGAAATGAGATCAGTAATAAATCAACTAAACCACAGGCAGCCCAAGCTATTACGAAGGAAAATAGGACAGGTTAGTAAAGCGGGATGTGTGGGAAAGTAATTAATAAGTGCAACACAGCCTTTGATTCTTGTCGTCTAATCTAGCTCAAAGTATGTTTTTATCTTTATTTTATTTTTCTTAGGGGTGGGGTGGCGTGCAAAGCGACCTCCCCTTGAGTTTCGAAGATACCTTCACACCACTCCCCCAAGAAACATAGTAACCCACCTTTGACATTTTGGGCTGCCTGTGGCTTACTTGTTAGAAATATTAAATTTAGCATATCGAATGCAGTTCTCTATTGTCTGTTCTAGTACTGATGACACATGACGAAAGAAAATGCTTGAAACTCAACTAGAAGTACCACTGTAGTAGTTATATCTCATCACATTTTTCACAGGGCTCAGAGGAAAAACGCTAGTGCGCGCGCGCGAATTACGTTATTTACAACCGTTTGTTCTCTGGTAGCGCGAGCTGATAACGGTCATTGACCGAAAACTCCTAACACAGAGATATAACAGATATAATTTTGACAAGGGATGAAACTCCAGCAGCAGCCGTCGTACAACCTGTGCCACACATCCTGGTGACGGAAGTGATCAAAATTATATTTGTAGTGCATTTCTTTCATATTGTACAGCGGAATTCATAAAAAATAGCGCGCGCAAAGTTTCGGGATTTATATTTTTTAACGGAAAAATAAAATAAAATAAATGCGCGCTACTGTATTTCCTCTGAACCCTGTGCATTTTTTTTTTTGATAAAAAATCTGACGTCATCTGTCATCAATGAAGTACAAAGAATGGAAAAGTGCACGTGATTCGATTTTTACAGCAACACCGACATTCCCGAAATCGTTGTCTGGACTCTTATTAATGATGGCTGAGAGCCAATTAGAGAGCAAAATATTCAACGGTTGTTGTAAAAGAAAATCATTAGTAGTATAGTAATAACTAATTCAAATATGTGAAATGTTTACTTCACATGAATTCTCTTTATATTATTTATTCATACCTTAAATCCTACATACTAACACGAACAAAATATTAATTTTGTTACATTCTTCATAAAGTTAATGTGAAATATATTACGATATTCAAGGGAACATGTAGCTCTTGTCTTATTTATTCTTATCTATGAGAGGAAGCTAAAAGTGATTTATAAATATGTCTCTGCATTAGAGCTCGCGGTTTTCGTATGAATGCGCGCGAAATGTGCGATACTGATTTCACGTACGACAAGTGACCAGTGAACTGGCTTTCTCCGTTTTCCCTTGTAAGTCTTCAGGTTACAACGCATAACCATGGTTACAAAAAAGTAAGGTACGGCAAATGAAGGGAGCACACGATTCCAGGTGGGGAGGGGAGGGTTGACCACAGTTTTAGTCTCTATATATTTTACAAACAAAACATTTATGGGATCTCAAGGCGTAAATTGAGTCGCATTCAAAAATGGAAAATATTTTACCTTATTAAACGAGACGAGTGGACATTTCTTCACTTTTCTTTTTACCATTCCTCTTATTTTCACCTTTTTCCCCCCAATTTTTTATTTCTTTTCTCCTCTCTTCTACTTTTCAGTCTCCTGACTAGGGATGCATAGTCTTATTGATGCATAAAACGTAAATCTCTGGACAGAATAACTGTGCAAAAACAAGTGGAGCTCAGTTGGCTCGAACGGTGTTGTCAAAATATTTCGAGAAGAATTAGAAAACAGAAAGGGAGAGGAGAGCAGAGAAGAGCAGAGGAGAGCAGAGGAGAGCAGAGGAGAGCAGAGCAGGGGAGAAGAAAAGTGAAGCACGTTAAAACTGGATAATAGCACCCTCTCAATCGTTGGGCTCCCTGTGGTAAACTAGCACCAGTCCTACTCATATCTTTGAACGGAAGCCATGTTTTTTATTTACATGTTTTATGTTTCCGTGTAAAATTTCCATTGGGAAAATCATCCTTCTCGATTAAGTAATCAGGATTTAAAATGGACACTCCTCTAAACTGGGTAAGTATTTTCGATACTGTATCATTCATTTAGAGACCAGAAACAAGAATTTATTGTTATATCAAGGGAAAAAGATTAATAAAGAAATGTAGATTTTTAGATTAATTTTTTCGTTGGAAGAATTTAAACCATAAATACCAACCAAGTTTGGCTAATATAGAGGTCAGATTTCGCCAAATCAGATTATTTGCTGGATTTACTAGTTTGCAAACCCCAAGAAAAGCCTTTCTAGATTTGTATGAGTAGAAATTATCTTCTCACACAAATTATTGCTCATGTCGGTTATTGTTGCTGCTATTGCTATTGTTTTGTTTTTGGCTAATAAATTTACATCATGTATATATTTTTAATCAATCTATATAAACTGTAGGCACATCTTCAAGAAAGAAAGGCTGAATCATTCTTAAATTGTCATCAGTTTTCTGAAGCAATAGAATGTCATCAGAAGGCAGCAGGTATGATATGTTTACTACAATATAAACTTTACATATACTGTAGATCTAACTGTACATGATTGTATGTCAGATATGAATAAATGGCTAGTATAAACAGATTATCAGACTATCAAAAATTCCAGTAAACATTTTGTTCAGTATGTGTTGTCCTTTTATTTCACTATATCTTATTCCATATGTGTGTGTGTGTGCATAAATTAGCAATACACTGTAATTGTATGAAATGTATTAATTTTTTTTTTCTTGTAGAATATTTGGTAGAAGCTATGAAGTTAACCCATGTCTCACAGGTACTGTATGTATGGAAATGCAGATTTTACAACCATCACTCCCTGTGAGGGGCTCCTCC
This sequence comes from Stichodactyla helianthus, assembly GCA_015163945.2. Taxonomy (NCBI): domain Eukaryota; kingdom Metazoa; phylum Cnidaria; class Anthozoa; order Actiniaria; family Stichodactylidae; genus Stichodactyla; species Stichodactyla helianthus. Next base: position 6,759 of record WUAP02126910.1, on the reverse strand, counting down.
ACAAGGTTTGCTCCACACACTCTACTGCTACATTCAGTACTAACAGCACACAACACTCATCTCACATGGTGATTTTTATAAGGGGTGAAAACAGGAGTACCAGGAGAAAACCCTCGTGGCAAGGGAGAGAACAACACATCTAACAAACTCTACTCACATATGGAAACTAGTGAGTAAACTAGTATAGGCTGCATCAGTGTGTAATGAATACAATAACCAATAAAAGGAAATCTGTAAAACCATGAGTGAAGTTAAGTATATTTCTCTTTTTTTCACGGTGTTACAGATTTCCTTTTATTGGTTATTCTACTCACATATGGCATCCACGGGGTTCAAACCAGTGACATGACCCGTTGGAACCACAGCAGTGAGAGGCAATGCAAAATAAAAGCAAAATATCATTTTTCTAACTCGATTGAAGGTTTTTTTTAGAGAGCTAACTTAACAAATCAAGTAAATAATTTGTTCCAAAGTTAGTACATTTGTACGGCAATCCGAACACAATTTGTGCCATGTGATGGCTATTGCTGAAAAGGTCAATTATAACAGTATATGCCACCCATGTCTATATATTTATGTTCTTGTATGCAGATGCACAAAGGCTTGAAATAAAAGATTTAAGATTTTTCATGGAAATTTATGAGGTCACTGAGATAGTGGGCTATCACTAATAGACTGACCGTGCAATCCACAGATATTGTTGCTGTTGGATAAGCCAAAACTTTTTATCGAGATTGTGCTATAAAATAAATGTACTAAAAATTATATATGGTTTAGTTTTATTTTGTGTAATACGGGAAAACATCAAGAGGTTTGTAGTTTTGTTTGTCCGACCCTCCATATTCCCTTGGGGGAAAACTTTTTGCTCTCATTGATGGAGCTAGTGCTGGCTCCACTAGTTTGTTTGTTTATGCTATAAACATGGATTCAATTTAAAGATCTAACACCAAAACCCTAAATAAGAAAGTTAAACATTCTATTTTTTCTGTTTTTTTTTTTTAGATTTGAATCCAAACATTCAAATCTAGAATATTCTAGGATGAAATTTCTTCTTGGCATTAAATTTCAGGTTTAAGTTATATGTTTAGCTGTGTGCTTACACGTCCTAACTACTAACATCTCCAACTAAAATTAGAAAATAATGAATAATTAATGAGGCCAAAACAATGGAAAATCATAAGCGTGGACGATTCTTTATCCGTTAAATGGGATAAAGAATCGTCCTCATTTGCATTCCACTTTAACTTGGATTTTCTTGGCGAAAATCTCATAATTCATTTTAAAAATCAGGACAACATGAAAATATAGTCCTAGACATTTTCTAAGTAATATAAAGTATTCGCGATCGACCTTTATGGGCATAAAATGGCTCGCCTACGGCTCACCATTTTATATGCCCATAAAGGTCTCCCACTCATACTTTATATATTACTTAAAGAAATTTAATATTAAAATGTCGCAATAATAACAAATAAAGGGAAAAAATGGATGAAGCATTCTTTGTCATTTAAGCTTAATTTACTTGTACTAAAACTTGAACATGCTTTAGAACTTACCTTAATCTTATATCAGCATGCTTTTTGGCATATTTCTCTACTTTTTGGTGAGTGTCTGCTAATTTTTGCAAGTCATTCAAGTTCTTAGAAGTTCATTCACTTTGACAAACCGTTCCTCAAACGCCATTTTTGACTGTCTCGTTTCTATGTGGTAATTTACATAATTTATGCATAGATTTTTGCGGGAAAAAATGGGGAAAGAAACATGCGGACGTTCACGTCTTCTGACGTCATCAAAGCCCTCACTGCACTTTATTTTAGGTATATTTTTTCTTTTATTTTTCACTTGATATTGATGCTGTCGTCTTCGTCATCGTTTTTGTTATTGTATCTTAGTAATTTTTTATGAAAATACATCACGACTTTAAGTAAAAGCTAAGACCCGGTTCAGACGTCGAATTTCACATGTGCCGAATCTAATGCAAATAAACTTAAACAATAGGTTTTGCTCATTTGCATTAGATTCGGCACATGTGAAATTCGACGTCTGAACCGGGCCTAAATCATTTTTCCTTTATGTTTAGGCCCTGGCTTCAATGCAGCTCCAATACGAGAGTAACATTCGACAAGAAAAGGTCCTAAAAGACAAATGGAAAAGGTACGAATTGCACCAGGAACAAATTCGCCACGAAAAAGAGCGTCTAAGGAAAGAGTTACTCGAAAAAAGTTCTCGAAAAAGCTTTAAATTTCCTTCATCAGATGACCTTGATGGTCAGAAGAAATGTGAGCACTTGAACACAAGTTCATGTAGTTTGGTCATTTCGGCAGAAAACTTTTCTGTGTCGTCTTTAAGCTCAAGTACTGAGTTATTAACGTCGAAAGACGATAAAGACGAAGTCAGTGATCTAAGAAATCAGGTTCGAGACTTACAAATACAACAGCTATCCCTTACTCAAGCGCTCGAAGACTCAAATAGAGAGAACGCAAAGTTAAAGAAAACTATTTCTCTGTTAAAAGAAGTCCTCAAGAATAGACTCAATATTGATTTTGACGAGAGTATGGTGACAGGTGAAGTAGATGAAGAAAACAGAGTGCTTTTCAACCCTACACAAACGAATAAGAGCCAGGTTGTAAATGAAGATGAGAAGCCAGACGATAAGACGACACAATAAAAACTATAGTTCAACTAATATAAGGCAACGCCTCACAGCTATTGTTATATCAATTATGGCAAACGTCTTTAACATTTTTAGTTAAAATAAAGGAAGAATAGAAGGAAGAATAGAAGCTAGAACAGAAGAATTTTATGGGAAACGTACGGTGTTGTCTCTAGATCTCAACCTTTTTGTTGCGCGCAACGTTGCATATGTAGAACTCAGTTGTACTTTTCGTAACGGATTGCAGCAACTTGCAAGGCTGTTGCAGTGTATCACTCCTCCAGCAACTTTTCTCACAATTTTAACGTGTATTTTTCAAGAGCGCATGCGCGTATTTTTATAATCATTCAAGATGGCTCTTTTACGAGTTCTCCCTAGCCTACATCAGAGAAAAATCCTTGCAAGTTGCTGAGATCGCGTGGCATTGTAACACCTTACCTTGGCAACCTGCAACGCTACATTTCCAAGCATTAATTAAGTTGCTCCAAAAGGTCGTTGCAGGAAAAAGAAACTGAGAATCTTATTAACTGTAAAGACTTTTTTTTTATTTTAAACCTGTTCGGTTTATCAGACATATTTCGAGGTAACTCACCTCATCGTCAGTGTGTCAAGCTAATGGATATCTAAAGCTATTTATATGTTATAACAATCTACGAGCGTTGGAATGTTCTAAGTACTATCTTTAGATACTTAAGGTCAGGTTCAAATGAGTGACTTGTTGGTTCCGCAGTTCGCGTAAAACTTCGGTGGTGTCTGTCAATCTCGACGAGCGGTTGTTAAAGAGTTGAGTTTTGGCTTTTTCCCTGTGAATTAATTCATTCATATATAGATATATATGAACAGGATTTAAGCCTCTAAAAATGTTTAGAGTCTGTAGTATTCTCTTTTTTTTCTTTATTTTATTTTATTCTTTCTATTTATCTAATTTCAACGATTTCTATTGAGTGGTTTCGATTGAGTTCTCTTCGCTGGTTCCTGTTCTGGTTCCTTTCCTATTTCTTCTCTTCTTGTCTAGGGTTCCTTTTCTCACGTGGCTGGTTTCTATGGCAACTTACTTCCAAATATGGGAATGTACAAAATCTAACAGAGTCCTTAAACCGATGTTATTGCTTGAAACTACAGAGTCCGCGGACTCTGATCATGTTTCATTTTAGAGTCCGCGGACTCGGGTCATGTTACACAACAGGGTCAGTCCAGTCCAGTCCAGTCCAGTCCAGTCCAGTCCAAACTGATTGTCAGTCCAGTCCAGCTTTTACAGTATGTCGGTGTTTAGATATCCATTAGCTTAACACACTGATATTAAGATAAATTAAGTTGCTTAGAAAATTCCCCAGTGTAACGGGGCCTTTATGAGACTTACTAAGTCATCGTATAAGCTTAATTTGGGTGACACCCACTTTAGTATTCTTTATATAAAAGATACTAATGAAGGTATAAAGCCTCATGCATATGACTGAATTGAGGGCTTTGATAGAACCAAATACTCATTAATTATTCATGAGTGTTTGGCTAAAAGATTAGCTTGATTGATATTGGTGTTTGCTTAGAATGGTTTTCATTAACCCGTGAAACAAAGTGTACTAATTAAAGTGTAATAGTCAGATAGACACAATGAAAAACAAAAGAACCAAAGTGTAATAAAGCGTACGCTAAAGTGTATTTCACGGGTTAATGGAAACCACTCTAATTACTGGCTCTAATTGTGATCGTAAGTCCAAAGAGATGCGCCTCATTCATTCATTGGGTACTCAACAGCCTAATGGTATCAATGAGCGGTTTTCTTTCTCTTAAAGCTATTGATTCTTTTCTCCTCTCACTTTCTGATTGGTTAATTAACTTTCCCGCTTCTATTTAGCTCTTGCCCTTAATTACTTTACTCTTTTACTCCGACGAAGGGCGAAAGCTCGAAACGTCAGTAAAATTAAGTATATTTCTCTTTTTTCACGGTGTTACAGATTTCCTTTTATTGGTTATTGAATTCATCACACACCGACGCAGCCTATACTAGTTCACTCGCTAGTTTCAATCTAGCACTATTTAGTACCTTAAAGGTTGCACGCTTCTTAGAAAAAGGCAATTCACATAGCACTAGCCCAGGAAAAATCTTGCTCCTTTGTCTCTGTATCTTGCTACGTGTGATAAGGAAAACTGTTATGATAACCTGTTAAAACAAGTTTTTATGATATAAAATACATGCTTAATATTTAATTAAATCGCCTGTCATGTGACTTCCAACGTAAAGATACAGCTGCGAGATTGTTTTCGCTCGCGGAGTTACTGGAGTCGCCAAGATGTGGAGAATAATGAATAAATTTTGGCTCCTGGTATTTCTTGTTAAGGTAAGTGTTAAAATGACTCACTCAGTATTGTGCGTTGGAAATACAAAGTATATATTCAATACGAGTGGTGCGGGCGAATTATACTTGGACTTGTTCTTGGGTTGTTGGCTCGAGGCTAGGAAGGTTCGATATATTTCGCAATTATGACTTAATACAATGTTTTAAATGAAATTCGACCGTTTTAGATTAGCTCCAGGATGTTTGATGTCCAAGGGTAGTAGAAGTATTGTAACTAAAATTTGAGGCAATTTTAAATCTGAAACTGAGGTGGTCGAAAAAGAGTGTTTTCGCGAGGATGTTCTTGAGTTATCCAAGCAAAAACAAAGCATTGGATGTAACAATTAACCATCAGGGGCCGGAGTGACAAAAAAAGAATAAAATCGCTAGAAATATTTAAACTTTTGACTAACTATACAGCACGAGCGTATACACCTATTTCAGAAAGGTTGTTGGAGTCAAAGGAAACAGGCATTAGGTAATAGGTCATTCCAAGACGGAAAGGTATACAAGTAAACACAAATAATCGAGGCTTTTAAATAGTTTTATCGAATACAAACAGCATTGAATATCTTGATGAGAATAAGCCAAACACAAGTCATTCCAGCTATTCTTGGATCTTGGAATGGACTATCTCCTATGGCCTTTGGCTGCGACAACCTTTTTTGATATACGTATAAACGGATAAATTGAATGTAGAAAACATGTTATGAAAATAATAAGTTCCAGTGATGAATATGTTGCTACGATGTTGTCAACACGTCCTCATTAACTCCGATAGCGTAAACGTTAGCCGAAGAAGTGTAAAAAAAAAAAAAAAAAAAAAAAAAAAATATATATATATATATATATATATATATATATAAATAAAAACAGGACGACGTTGATTTTAATTATAAGGCCCTGCTCTAAAGTAGACAATCTTTTAAATTATCGCCTTAGCCTTACGTGTTGTTAATACATAGCGAATATTAATATATAGCGAATTTTAAAAAATGCGCTATCGAAGAAAAATATTTTTGGCAGAATCCTTGCACTATATGATGAAGACAAAAGAATAAGTTTCCACTCTAAGCTTTTCGAGAAATTGAAAGGAAGGAAGAAAAGAGAGAAAGATAGAAAGAGAATAAAAACTGTAAGAACGAATTTAGGAATGAAAAACTAAAAACAACAACAACAACAACAACAAACGAAAGAAAATAATCAATAAAAACATAACAACATAAGCAGATTAAGCCCGACCTTCATCAGCGACATTGCAGAATAAGTACAAGCAAAATACGTAGCTTATTTCAGGTCTTCTCAAACCGGTGCGAGACAAGTCCAGTAATACTCAATAACCTTATGTCTGTCACTTGCGAGGAGAGCAGGCTTTAACTCCTTATTTTTCATGATTTTTAAACAGATTCTAAAATACAAACCGGGACTCGTATTTTGTGAGGGTAAGTTGAGCTCCATCTAATATAAGCGCAACGTACTACAAGGTACCATTCATCAAACTCAAACTATAAAAAAAAGTTTCTTGGAATACATCTTATTCCACAAACACCATCATAAACTGCCTGCTTTAATAAGTTTCTTCAGTAGAAAGAATGAATATGATTACTTACAATGAATTGTTGGCAACGAAGTTGGCAAACATAGAGGAGTTTGAGCTTGTTACGGAAGTGCGTCATTTCTTTTGTTCTAAACAGTTTGACTAGATTACACTCCATATAAGGAAGTGTGCATAGGTTTGCTTGGTATTGGTTTTGAAAAACCTGTTAAACC
>WUAP02126899.1:4223-14718 GCA_015163945.2 Stichodactyla helianthus | reverse complement strand
TTGTTGATTTACAATCATTGGTTGTCATTGAGACTTGTACATGAAAATTTTCTCAACTATTTTGTCCAAGATTGTAGATTGTGATTAAAAAAATAATTACAATTTAACAGAAAACCCCGAGGCATGCGTATTAATAAATTCATACCTGAATTCTATATTTTATTGCGAACTATTAACAAAGCTATGGAGTATTTTGCGCACTATCGAGGCCAAGGCGGAGTAAAAAAGAACTCGAAACTGGAATATTGCGGCTGGAAAAGTTGCGGTGCGACCAGGTTAAACCAGGGTTAAACCAACATGCTTTGAACAATGTAACCAATAAATCTAATTTGTATAAATGCAGATTAATTTATCTTAAGTAATAAAGCGGAGCTAACTACGCATGCCCATACCGTCTTCGCAAGGCAACTTTTTTGATATAGCTAAACAGAATATGAGAAAGTTGAGAAAGTAAAGTGATGGGGTGGGAGAGGATTAAGATGAACTGAACTAGAAAAAGTAATTAAAATGCTAATGGAGTGACATTTTAACTACGAACGATTGTAATCTGATTAGACGACCTTCTCCATCTAATCACGATAACCGTTTCCAGCGTGTTAGGGTGTGGTCAGCTGCTTTCGTGAATTTAACGGTGTTCCTCAATGGTTCCCAAAGCGTCGCAATATTCATTTCCCGATCTTATCAACAAAGTTTTTATTAAATTTAGAAAACCAATTCAGATGCCAAGCACGTATTAATTCTTTATGGATTAACTGAAAATATTACGTAATACCAATTCCAGGTAATATAACTAGAATGGGAACTAAGGATTTAGGCCTCTGGGAATGGGAGAAAACAACAAAAATGGGATTGGGAAAATGTCCAGTTCAGGCTCAAAAAAAATTTATTGTGAGATTTGGACCCAGGGAAGCGGGATTTGTAGAAAACGTGGGCAAGGGAAATTGGATTGGGACCCCCCTCCCGTTATATACCTATAAGCTATATACGAGTTACTGGGCGGGTTTCTAATTATAACAGCCGTGCTGTGTTGATTGCTTTCTCAACGAAAACAAAGTCAAAAACTGAAAGCTATCACCGAAATGAAAACCGCTTAATATATCACATTAATTTTCCGGATAACGTTCGAGAAAAGTTCTTGACGCATGAACCTTGATGCGTGCCTGAAGAAAAATAGTATAAATAAAGCTAAAGAAATACTGATCTGTTCTACAGAAGGATCTACGGCGCTTGTCTCTCACGCTTCCTCGGCAATCAGAAACTAGTGAAGTCAACTCAGCGAAATAATCAAGGTCGTGTTGTAAAATGGATTCAAAGAAGCTTGCAATTTTCCTAGTTTTTTCAGTTCTTTTGGTTTTCATTGAAGAAAGCGAGGCCTTAGCCACTGGTTTACCTGAGGGAAAACGCGAGATTCTAAGAAAGGTGAGGCGTTGTCAGAATCTGAGTACTGCTTTTTTTTTTTGTTTTTTTTTTTTTTGTTTTTTGCTTTTGCTACGATTATCAAAATTCACAGGAAATCAATAGTCTAGAGAATTTCTAAAAACTCCAATTGAAGTTAGGAGGAGACAAAATAATCTAATGATTACTTCTAATCAACGTAACTAGAGTGTTTCGTTGCTTTCTCTCAACAGACATCTTTCCAATTATACTAATCTTATCGTTATTTGGTAAAACGTTGAAGCCGTAACAATTTCTTTGCAGGTGAAATATTCTTAAGCAAATTTAAGCAAATAGAAATATCCTGAAATTAAATCCACTACATAATAGTGTGAACGATAAGAACTAGTTATTCACTTGAAGAATTGCATTTAAGGAAATTGAATCTATGTCTAGATGGTTCGTTTACGGCTTCTCAAGTGAGAAGAGGTGTTGAAGGAGGCTTAATGAAAATTTATTGAATCCAATCAATTTACTTCATATAAATAGTGATTGAGAGTACAAACGAAGCCTTTAAAGCCGCCATTTACTCGGGGTTTACCATAAAAAATACATTAAAGAAAACAGCCTTTTTTAGAAAGTTGATGATAATTGCTTTTAATCTTTTGAAATAAAAAACATTCTTGAGTCGGAAACATAGGCCTCTTAACAATGGCCTCCGCGGGCAACTACTGACCAATCAAGAACAAAAAGGGTAGAAACTAACCAATCACAAGGCACGGCAAGGAATTTGAGTATAGCGGCTGCCAAGCTATAGTCAATGACATATATTTTATATACCATGTTCATGTATATATTTAGTGAATCTTTTATCAATAGGAAACGATACGGCTAGGTCGTACTGAAGTCGTAGCAAAACCTACGCATTATTATTGGATGAACACACCCAAAAGGAAAGCCATTTTAGTGTCACTTGTCAATCGTGCGGAAATTAACTTTCTAAAGTGCGTTTAATTCCATCTTTCAGAGATCTCAATTAGAGTTAGCAGCAAGGCATATCTGTACCGCAGCAAGAAGACTACCCTGTTCATACTTAATACGACAAGATGAGGACCTAGACGACATGCTTCATTAAATGCAGAACCTCCTCGACTGAGAACTATCAAGTTAGCCCCTTAGTTTCTCATCCGTCTATTTTTCAAGCGTTTCTAATATTATAAAAGTATTTTACGATATGTGTAGAAGATAAAGTCGATAATTAACATGTCAACTGAATAAATAATATTTTTTCACCAGATGATATACTTTAAAACTCCTCGTTTTTCGTGTGACTGACCATTTGTTTTGCGAAGCTAACCGCCAAAATACAGAGAGTGCGACATAGTGGGAAAGAGAGAGAAGAAAGAGGGAGAAAGTGAAGGAAAAATGGGCTGCATTGCAGAAGTTTCTGCTAAAACTCTCTCTCTCTATCTATCTCTCAGGCGTTGGCAGCTTAAATCTGAGCCTCTAGTTCGCGTGGGAGACTGAACAATCACTCCCAACGAGCTCGACGTAAAAGATAATTAGGTTTTACGATTTTGTTGTTGCTTGCGATATTTGAATTTGTAAAATAGCTTATCTCAAAGCTCAAAGAAAAAGACATTCAATTATTGCTCACGAGCTCACATCATTAAAGCTTACTTCCTTAATGCCCGAAGATGGCACGCAGTCAAAAAAGTATAGTTTAAACACACCATAATGCAATTAATATCAAATAAAGCTGATGACACATCGCAATCAATGGACTTTACCAATTTCAAACCACCATACAGAAAGCTATTACCTGTTATATACCTTGCCTGACTGGTCTTTTTCGTCACAAACATTTAAGGCTTGTGGTTCGCCTGATGGTTTGACGGACGTGGTTTGCCTGATTGATCCTAAAAATAAAATAGACGTGCTGAGTAATGAGCTACTTGCTGCATTTACATCTAAAAACCTTTTAAATGGCTGCGTTCTTACACTAATAAAAACTTAAACCTCTCGAAAAAGGTCTCCAAGCTAGTCTGGTGCACCTGTCTATCGAAAGCTCAGGCAATGGAAAACCGTTTTTCTTAGCAAGGGCGCGCCTAAGATTTTTCTTAATAAGGTGGAATTCCCCACACTACTCTCAAAAAATCATCTTTATTCTCTCCCTCTCTATACCTTCCCCAAACAAAGGCTATTCACTGTTTTCTTATTCATTGAGAGACTTTGCTTGTTATCCTTCACTATACATGGAAACTATTTTGTTCATGCAGAGTGACCCTCAAATTTGCTGCAAATGAACCAAAACGAAATGCTTTCTGGGTCATGAGAAAGCAGTGTATACCGAATGTGTAGAGACGCGCACGGTTACAGCACCCTGTGAACCGTTCACAGGGTCATGCATAATTTGTTCTACTACATTTCACTTTTATAGGGCTGGTTCAGTCATAGGTATGGAGCAGATTTCGTATGACCGTGAAAAGCTCGCGACACGCGTCGGTGCCGTAAGCGTGCCTTGCCGCGACCGTGATGTTTTCTACTGTTTTGACGCCTTGCCGTACCTTGACCGTGTTTATGCCGCGAGCTTTTCACAGTCATACGAAATCTGCTCTATAAGTTTTCTCGTGTGACTGAAGTTACTAAAACTAAAATCTAATGTGTAAATGTCATGAAGAAGTAAAGCCGGATTAATAAACTAGGGGCAAGCAAGACAGGAAGCTCGTGATGTTGAAATCAAGCACTTTATTACAATCATTTTTCTTAAACCAACAAGCTAATCAATGCTATAAATAATAATTTAATTGTTACACTTAATTATTACATATTGTTATCATCATCATCGTCTATGTTTTGAATTTATGACGTTTTCATGATTGCGTCAACTTACTACCACAACCAGAATGCTTTGCCAAATTTGGGAAAAGAGACAATTGGTAAAATTTGCCTGACGAAGCCACTCGAAGCATTCTGGTCGTGGTAATAAATTACACCATCATGCAAACGTCCTATTGGATTCTTCATGCAGGCATTGTCAACTGATGGCTTTGAAATCTATGGGAATATGTTCGAGTTTTGTTTTCCTTCAGAATGAAGCATTTTTGTCATTTGTCAAATGTACTTGTTATGAAACGTTTTGATCCTTAAAAGCCTAAAAAAAGAAAAACAGTTGTTAAGTATTTCCGTCACAACCTCAATATTTTACCATCTCGACGTTTAATTATCTTGTGATGATTGCATTTTCTAGGTGTCAGATAGCGGGGGTAGAAATCGACGCCATTGCGGGTCGTTTTCAAAGAACGGTCGTGTCCTGTCTGTCTTTAGTGCTGTGATCTCGTTCGTTGTGTTTGCAGTGCTTCAACGGGTAGAGTAGATTTTTTATGAACGTACCGTGCCGTGTCGTGACCGTGTTAAGTCACAGTATTTTCATTAGAGGTGCAGTTATATTACGCACTGGGATTGGATCAAGCGATATCCCTGTCAGTCCCACGCGCTGCGATCTTTCACAGTCGAACTATTCTATTTTACTGACTTATGGGCCCATTTGCATGATGGCGTCATTTTACTACCAAGACCAGAATGCTTCTCAAAATGCTTTCTTATTCAGATTTCTCTACTCTCCTGGGAATAAAGAGACAATTGGTAAAATTTGCCTGACAATAGAATCCACTCAAAACATTCTGGTCTTAGTAGTAAATTACGCCATAATGCATATGGCCTATTGTATCGTGCATATGAAGCGCGTTCGCACTTATTGGGGAGACGATCACTCATACTCAATTGCGCGCACACTACCGCTGCATGTAATATCCTATATACACCTATTTCAAAAAAACGTGTCACAGCCGAAAGCAACAAGACAAGTCCTCAAGGCAGTAATTCAGTAATTCATCCATTTAGATGCGGTCATTTACAATGGCAGGCTGCTATGCTTCACAAGATCAAATGTGTGTCCGAAAACGCGACTAATGTCCTGACAACAGACGTTTGGAATCGTAAGCAGAAAGTACAAGAGTTAATTAAAACCGCGCGCACGTTATAAACAGAAATATTTCTGGTCCTAAGCAGAGCTTCATTTGATTTGTCTAGTGTTTTGCTATAGAGGCAAGGGTGTTGTGAATCCCTGTGCCCTTCCGTTTCCGCTTGTAATTCCGATATTTTACTTTGAGAACAGTCCTTCGCAGCCGTTATTAGCGTCCATTTTCTCTCCACTAAGCCGTTAGCGGGGAGGGAAATTTGACCAACACTAATAACAGCTGCGAAGAAGACTAACTTGAGAAAACGCGGACTGATAAAAAGTGTATGCGTGGAATAGCAAGGAGGAAAGGAGGAGGAAAAGATTTTAAGAAATGAAAATATTAGGTTTTTTAAACAAATATATATTTACATCGTCTCAAAGAATTCATGAACTACAATCATTAATCAGTAGTACAACGCGTATTGGATGTTTCATTACATAAATTCTTAGAATTCTAGAACATGTGAGTAAATGATGTGCAAAAATAGAGTATAATAAACTAGATTTATTAAAACAATAACAACAACAACTAACAACAACCAACAACAGGAGAAGAGAAGATAAACTCAGTAGCGGATAATTAACAACGTCAAAACCCAGCATGTCAAAATCAAATCATGGCAATTTCATCAAATATTCGTTTTTCATTACTAGACACCATTTATGAGATTCTGTTTGATATAAAACGGTTGGCTGACGTTTATTATGCATACACTATTTTTAAAACGTACAGGCTCCACTTACGGAATACGATTAGTCGTGAAGATACCCGTCATCTTGCTTTACTGCTGACATTCTGTTGCTTCAATTTCCTGTACCAAGAAGGAGGGTCGTGTTTGGTCTACGATTAAATCATAGAAATTATTTTTAATTTTTCTATTGTCTAATACAACTAAAATTCATCAGAGACTAGCACAATTTTTTTTTCTTCAAAAACCCTCATGTCTCGTCAAGTAGGGGTACCAAGCATTCCTCTATATTAGCCTATGCGCAGGCGCTTCCTTTCTCCTCCCGTCTTTCGCCACTTTGAATATGCTTTTCCAGGGTTTTCAATAATAGGCGGCTACCGGCGGTATAGCGCCGCCTACTTTACCTCTTACCGCCGGTTATTTTGTGTCTTACTTAATAAATATGATTGTAAATTTTTGTTTATATAAATTACGGCCCCGTTGGGGACACAGACGCCTACTTCAATCACTCAGACGCTTATTCAAAAAGATATTGAAAACCCTGCTTTTCTAGCGTAAAACGCACCAGATTTCGGCATTATACTACTTTTAAAGTAAGTCGGAATTACATGGCACGTTCAGGGTTATACGGTTTTATAGATAAACTGTTAATGAGAGTTCTTGACCATTTTTTCCCATATAGCGTGCGCCGCATCTTTAAGAATTAAGGACGTTCGCGAGCAAATGAAGTTACAGCCATCTTGTTCAAAAATTCTACCTATACATTTATAATATATAAATGCCTCCCCCCCTGAAGACCAAACACCAGTTAAGATTACTTCCTTAGTTCCTTTGGAAACCCAGGACGTTATAAATAACACAAGGGGAAAAACAAAATTAGTAGTAAACAACGAACAACTTAACCAAAGTGCATTTTCAGTTTGTCCGAGTCCATAATTATTTGGCGTCTAATATAAACATGCTTACAAAGATGGTAGGTTTTGGTGTCCTGAAATTCATGTCTGATGAAGTTGAGGTTCTATCTTTACTGTACGGTCCATGAACAGAAGTAGAAGTACGTGTTGTTTGAGAAGGATTTAAGCCAAGAACCACTTGCTTTATTACTGACATCTCCTGAAAAATATGAATACAATGACTAACTTATGCGAAGGCGTCGGAAAGCGCGGGAAAAATACAATTTCCTTTTCGCGCCATTTTTAATCGCGTCGACTTCCGTTTGTGACTTCTTCCGGTATATTTCCGGAACCGGATTCAGTTTTACTTACTTCTCTTTGGTTTAGTAAACGTTCTAGGTCCGCTGCCATATCATTCTTTGTTCTACTAAGTTCTTCATTCTGTCTCTTTAATTTTCTATTTTAGAAAAGCGAAAATTTTATAATAGTTTACAATTGGAAATTTTGTTGTTGTTAATTATATAACTGAATACCTGTAATCGTCTTGAAGAAGTGACAGCTGCTCTTTAAGGGATTGATTTTGGTCATCGCGAGTTCTTATGCTTTCTATTAAATAATTGTAAGGTTGCTGGGCTTCGTTCAACAATGATGTTGCACTGTGAAGCTACAGAAAAGATAATAATAACAGCCCTGTTAAATGCATGAGTAGAAAGTAAGCTTAATTCTTTCTTTCAACTAAAACAAGTTCGATACCCCTGGACGACAATAAAACTAATTTCCCGTCCACACTAATGCGTTTTCGTTTGAAACGCATACTTTTCGATGCGTTTTGGCCTTCCGTCCACACTACAACGCAACGAAAACGATGCGTTTTCAAACGAAAACGCATCGATTCGAAAACGCTCTTCAAAGAGGAGACATTTGAAAACGGAGGCCTATCGTTTTAGTGTGGACGGTCGAAAACGGAGCGTTTTGAATAGCCCTTTTTCGAATTCCCCGGGTCCGTTTGGTAACCGCTGGTTCATTGTATGACAGGCGCTGATTTTTACATGAGATCGAGGCTAACCCTGCTGAAGATTGTAAACATCAGAAGCCGAGTATAGTAGAAACGGTTGTATTTAGGTGATTTTTATTAATTTGGCATGGGGGAAAAAAAAAAAACCGACGAAGTACAACCACTAGCCTTGGAAAAGAGTGTGTTTCATTCGGGTGTACTTGACTGTTGTTGAAACTGAAACTTGACCGACTTCGGTATTATACTCCCTATTTGAACACCCGAATGAAACACACTCTTTTCCAAGGCTAGTGGTTGTACTTCGTCGGTTTTTTTTTTTTCCCCCATGCCAAATTAATAAAAATCACCTAAATACAACCGTTTCTACTATACTCGGCTTCTGATGTTTACAATCTTCAGCAGGGTTAGCCTCGATCTCATGTAAAAATCAGCGCCTGTCATACAATGAACCAGTGGTTACCAAACGGACCCGGGGAATTCGAAAAAGGGCTATTCAAAGCATGCCGCCGGCGGATAAATGTCTGTATTTGGCATGCGTAGACAATGATATTGTGTTATTTCCCATAGTATCTGCGTTTTGATCGTTTTAGTGGACGGGCGAAAACGCTGCGAAGTCTCGATGCGTTTTCGGTGAGACAAAAACGGAGCCTTTCGAAAACGCATTAGCGTGGACGGGGTCTTAAGTGCCGTTAAAAAGGTGATAACAACTATTGAATTGAAAACAAACAGAGAGAACAAAGAAACCAAAATTAACCTCTTCAGCGAGCTGGTCTTTCTTCTTGGTTTCTCTTTCTAACTCATTTCTAAGCGAAGTATTCGCTCGCTCAAGTTGGAGTACTCTTCTTGCAAGATGGACACTGAAACAAAATCAAAAATAGCTGAATTTTATAGCTTCCTTGCTTGTAAGAATGTAGGTGACAATGGCGGTGCATAAGAACGTGTACGTACGCACGCCCATTGTTTCAACACGCGATGCGCTGTTGCCTGCAACGTTGCTTGCAACATGGAAATCGCTCCGTGTGTCCACCCGTGTGCCGGCGACCTCGCACAGAAGTAGAAACGAGTTTTGCGGTGGACGCACGATTTCCATGTTGCAAGCAAAGTCGCAGGGAACGTCGCATTGTGTCCAGGCCTTAATTTCATGTACCGTGATGTTTCATTAACAAACCGGCAATCTTCTTTTGTTTTCTGTCATAATCTCTTCTTGCTCTACTCGTGGAGTGTACCGGGATGAGAAAACTGAATAAGAAGCGATCTATAGCAAAGTTATTTAGTACAGATTTCACCCAATACCTCTGTTGCATCCTTCGCTTGGTTGTGCTTGGTACATTGGCACCGTATCCATAAGCAAAAAGAACTCTTTCTGCTTCAGCTTCATTGTCAACTAAGAAAGAAATAAAAAAATATATAAATCCGGAAATCCAGACCTATAACCAACGGTTCACTTCGTATGCAAATTGCCCATTTCAGACCACGTGACATTCTCTTGGGAATTGTTCTTTTATGACGAGCATGTTAAAATATTAACATACGAAAGAATCAACTCCCAAGAGTGACATTACGTGGTCTGAAATGGGTAAACAAACAACGAAGCTAAAGAGGTCTATCGGACCACTCACTCGTCCCTGTAAGAGGGAGCAAGTAAGTCTTCCAAATTATTGTAAATACTAGCTGTTTATAAGGTAAATTTATCATTCGCTTACTTTCTGCAGCTTGCACTATGACATCATCCAGCTCACGCTCCAGTTTTTCGTACACATTTAGTTTCTCTTTCAGCTCTTTCACTTCTGCCTCCAAGGAGGATATCCTTTTGTCGCCGCTGTTTTGAAGTGCATAAAATTCTTTGCTTAGAACCTAAAGATAAAGAACGAGAAAAACTACTCACAAATAGAAAAACATTGCGCTATAACGACCACGAAATAATGGATTTAGACGAAGGTGGAATTCATAAAATGCTGTAAATGTATAAATTTGTTTCCTCTAACCTTGAATTGAAACCATTGCTTCCTGGTCAGTCCATCGAATTCGAGGATTTTTATGTTAAAACTCTCATAGGCTATCATTTTCTTTAACTTGCGTACATACACTTACCTCATTCTTTTTGTTGCATTTTTCATAATCTAGTTTCATTTGGTTTAAGTTTTTAGAAGTCTCGTTCAGAACAATCTGGAGTCGGTCCACTTCGAATTGCTTCAGTTTTAAATCGTTTTGTAGTTCTGATTGCCTACTGTCGGCACTTACTTGCAGCTGACGGAATCTGGAAAAGAGGAAAGAATATTGAAAGTTCTTTTGATTCATAAACAACTGGACTTATCAGGCGCAAATCCTGACGGATTTATCCATTGTCAGGGAAACGGCGCAAATCCTGACGGATTTATCCATCGTCCGGGAAACGGCGCAAATCCTGACGGATTTATCCATCGTCAGGGAAACGGCGCAAATCCTGACGGATTTATCCATCGTCAGGGAAACGGCGCAAATCCTGACGGATTTATCCATCGTC
>WUAP02126877.1:0-14720 GCA_015163945.2 Stichodactyla helianthus | reverse complement strand
TGTACCTTCTTGAAGGTTGTGGGGTCTAGTTTGAGTGAACTAGAGGCCATGGAGTTT
Source organism: Stichodactyla helianthus (assembly GCA_015163945.2). Classification (NCBI taxonomy): domain Eukaryota; kingdom Metazoa; phylum Cnidaria; class Anthozoa; order Actiniaria; family Stichodactylidae; genus Stichodactyla; species Stichodactyla helianthus. Next base: position 14,663 of record WUAP02126877.1, on the reverse strand, counting down.
CGTCTATTTGGCCTTGTTTTTGAGTGAACCCTTAACACCTTAAACGCATTGATTTGCGCTCATTTTAGGCCCCTTCCCATGGTGCAAAAGAACTAAAATAGATGGATTGTGCTTTATTGTCAGGTATTTTTTAAGAAAACAAGCTTAATTTAGAAAAGACGTTAACTCAAACTAGACCCCAAAACCTTGAAGAAAGCACAGCAGGCTTTATTCTGTCTTTATCGGTAGGAATTGGTGGGAAAATGCAAGAAAATCAAAGTATTTTCACTCTATTGAAAGGTAGGTGGTCGAGCATCGCCTGGTCAAAATCATCGATTTCATAGCAACTCAAAAATCACAAAAATCGAAGATTTGACCTGCTGTAAAATTGATGATTTTGAGCAGGCGTTCCTCGCCACTCCCACTTGACGTCTTTTCTAAATTAGGCGTGTTTTCTTCAAAAATAACTGACAATAAAGCACAATCCATCTATTTTAGTCCATTTAAATCATAGGAAGGGGAATAAAATGAGCGGAAGTCAATGCGTTTAAAGTTTTAAGGGTTCACTCAAAAACAGGGCCAAATATACTTTTCCGTCAGGTTGCTATACTATTCAGTGAGGTTGCAATACTGTTCAGTAAGGCTTCAATACGATGCAGTCAGGTTGTTGTACTGTTTAGTCAGGTTCCTGTACTGTTCAGTCAGGTTGCTATACTGTTCAGTAAGTTTGGAATTCTCTTCAGTCAGGTTGGAATACTGTTCAGGAAGGTTGCAACACTGAACAATTCAAACCTGTTCACTCAGATTACTATACTTTCCAGTCAGGTTTCTGTACTGTTCAGTCAGGATTCTATACTATTCAGTCAGGTTGCAATACTGTTCAGTAAGGTGGCAATACGTTTCAGTGAGGTTGGAATTCTGTTGGTGGACGTTGCAATACTGTTCGTGCAAAGTGCAATACTGTTCAGTAAAGTTGCAATACGATTCACTCAGATTACTATACTGTTCATTTGGGTTGCTACACTATTCAGTCAAGTTGCAATACTGTTCAGTAAGGTGGCAATGCGATTCAATCAGGTTCCAATGCTGTTCGTGGACGTTGGAATACTGTTCGTGCAAATTGCAATACTGTTCAGTAAGGTTGCAATATTGTTCAGTCATGTTGCAACACTGTTCAGTCAGGTTGCTATACTGTTCAGTCAGGTTGCTATACTGTTCAGTCAGGTTGCTATACTGTTCAGTCAGGTTTCTATACTGTTCAGTCAGGTTGCTATACTATTCAGTCAGGTTGCAATACTGTTCAGTAAGGTTGGAATACGATTGAGTCAGGTTCCTGTACTGTTCAGTCAGGTTGCTATACAGTTCGTGTACGTTGCAATACTGTTCAGTAAGGATGCAGTACTGTTCATTAAGTTTGGAATTCTCTTCAGTCAGGTTGGAATACTGTTCAGGAAGGTTGCAACACTGAACACTGCAAACCTGTTCACTCAGATTACTATACTGTTCAGTCAGGTTATACTGTTCATTAAGTTTGGAATTCTCTTCAGTCAGGTTACAATACTGTTGAGTAAGGTTGCAATACTGTTCAGTCAGGATACTATACGGTTCAGTCAGGTTACTATAGTTATCGTGTACGTTGGAATACTGTTCGTGCACAGTGCAATACTGTTCAGTAAGGTTGTAATACTGTTCAGGGAGGTTGCAATATTGTCCAGACACGTTATACTGTATTGGGGTCTTCTAGGAGCGCTTGTAATGGGATACAGCTCATGGCATGCATGGATTGGGCGCTTTTTGAAGGATTTTTTGGGGTAAAAATTGATGGTTTTACAAGAAGTATTAGGCATGGTGTGAGGAATGCCTGGTCAAAATCATGGATTTTACACCAAGGTGAAATATTCAATTTTCGGAACTTTCGAGTTCGTGTGAAATCGATCCTTTTGTCCAGGCGTTCCTCGAGCACCACGCTTTTGCATACGTCTGTATATGGTTTTTTGAGAATTTGAAGGCCTTTTCTCATTTAATAAAGCCTTTGAAATAGATCCTGTCGTATTGTCCCATTTTGCGGCCTTTTTAGTAAACGAGATGTGCACTTTTGGAAATATTTTTATTATGAAACTTTTAACAGTTATAGGATGAATTACAAGTGATATGTTTGGCAACCTTGTAGACCTAGTACTCGAATTTCGATAATTTATTTTGATTAGTTTCATTTCTTTGCTGATTTTGTATTTTTCCCCAGGAGGTCGACGATAGACCTAACCGGCTAACGCGTTGTTATGTACATTTCGATCCAATTGAAAACCTCAGGGAATAGAAACTTTTGTTCCATTGCGTTTTCACGTGCTATGCAAATACAAAAGACAAAGAATCTTATTCCCAAAAGATTTGAATTGGGTCGAAACGTACATAGCAACGCGTGTTAGCCGATTAGGTCTATTGCCCTTATTCTCCGTCCCCCTCTTTGTACCCCAGGAAGCCAATGATATCCCTTTTCCTTCTCTGTACCCCCAGGAAGCTTACGATATCCCCCGCCACCTGTAAATGCTTTATTCTAACATTGTTTACAGTATTGATCACTTTCCGTACATCTTTCCATTAATTAAACAAAAATTCAATCGACGCTGCAAAGAAGTTTTCAAATGTGTACCTCTAACGTTTAATTCAATGTTTAGTGCAGTACTAGTGGACCTGTGTATGGAAAGTAGCTAATAGAGGAGATATCGTATGGCTGTGAAAAGGCCGTGATACGATCGGTGCCGTAAGCTTACAAAAGATGATTAGTTAAGTGTTTAGTCGGATGGAGAACACTTACGATAGGATCCACTGCTTGAGTATCTAGTCTGTAATAGGACGTTTGCATGATGACGTACCACTAACAGAATGCTTTGAGTGGCTTCTATTGGCAGGCAAATTTTACCCGTTATCTCTTTATTCCCAGGAGAGTAGAAAAATCTGAATAACAAAGCATTCTCGTAGGTGGCAGTCAAATGACGCAATCATGAAAATGTAATATTAAAATCATGTTACTTGTGATGTAATATAATGCATCCTTAAAATTGCTTTTTAATAAGTCGCTCTAGTTTCTTGATCCGGCTTGACTCGGGTTCCGGTGGATTCTGGGAGGGAGTTCCCGCAGAAACATCTCCACCAGAAGGAGGGGACGGTAGTCGTGAACGGAAGAGGTCGAGCATGGTGTGCTGTTCGCTTCTCTTGAGACCCTGTAATCATTAAGATAGAAAAACAAGCTTAAGGATCCTAACTAACTTTTGTTGACAGGACAAAGACATTCGTACCTTCATATCGAGCAGTTTTTGGAAGTTCGATGTATCAGTATCTGCCAGGAGCTTTATATAATTATCCACAAAACCAACGGCTGGGTCATGAGGGGACATCACAACCTGAAACGAAAAAATACAACACATTTTACTGCTTGGTAAATTTTTTGCAACTAAAGAAAGGGCTAAGAAAGACAGCATGGTAAGCAGTTTGACATCCCAAATCCTCCTCCTCCTCTCTCCTCCTCCTCTTCGTCCTCGTCATCGTCACCCTTACCACCATCATCATTTTTGGTCATCATCACCCCCACCCAGACCATCATCACCATCAACTCTTCAAGCTTCATATTTTTTATCACCGTTACCGTCATCATCAGCACCACCATCATCGGCACCCTTATCACCATCACAATTACCATCAACACCTTCATCCTCATCACCCTTGACCTCACCATCACCATCAAAATCACCACGACTATTACTATTATCATCACCGTCACCATCATAATCTCCATCAACCTCGACCTCACCCTCACCCTCACCATCAGCACCCTCATCCACATCACCCTTCACACTACCATTACTACCATCATTAACCTCACCCTCACCCTCAACACCATCACCATCACCACCCTCATCCACATCACCCTTCACACTACCATTACTACCATCATTAACCTCACCCTCACCATCAACACCATCACCATCACCACCCTCATCCACATCACTCTTCACACTACCATTACTACCATCATTAACCTCCCCTCACCATCAACACCATCACCATCAGCACCTTCATCCACATCACCCTTCACACTACCATTACTACCATCATTAACCTCCCCCTCAACACCATCACCATCACCACCCTCATCCACATCACCCTTCACACTACCATTACTACCATCATTACCTCACCCTCACCCTCACCACCATCACCATCACCACCCTCATCCACATCACCCTTCACACTACCATTACTACCATCATTAACCTCACCCTCAACATCAACACCATCACCATCAGCACCCTCATCCACATCACCCTTCACACTACCATTACTACCATCATTAACCTCACCCTCACCACCAACACCATCATTATTAGTACCATCAAAACTCATCATCATCACCATAACCTCCATCACCGTCATCATCATCATCATTACTACCCTCATCTTCAAAAGCACCATTGTAACACTATACGTAACTATTAGACATAATTGTATAAATCTACCTTGAGTATCATTTCTGCTTTAGACATTCCTTTCGCTACTACTTTCGTGTAACTGAAAAAGAAAAACCCAAGAAATGACTGAAATTACTTTCCTTCAATCATCATGGTTATGTCTCCTTTCTCAATTTCTGTTTTATTTTGCTTCATTCTAATCGACATCTAATATAAAAACAGTAAGGTAAGCACTCAGTCCCAAGGTTCCCGTGCACGGAGCAGCCAAGGAACTCATTCAATCCCATCATACCTTAAGGGCGGTTTACGGTGGACTTTAGAACCAATCGATGGTAGATCAAGCATTATTGTCTTCAAGGAGTGAGTATCAAGCAACAGCTAAAAACAACAAAAGTATTGTGGATATCCATTTCCTTTTATAAAATATTTGAGATATAACGCGCTGATTGGCTGGCTACCTTGTTTATATCAAAGGATAGAGACACGCTCGCACTAAAACAGCGAAAAATATTTTATAAAAGCAATATAAAACGATCGATTATGTCTCTCTATATCATAGTACCGAAACATGCGCAAGCGTTTTATAATTCTTAAGTGTAATTCAATTTTTAAGGGCAAAGTGCACTCTAAATTGAGTTGCTAGGATACCTGTTCAGCTCCTACAGTGCTAATAGGCTTGCATCTGTACAGATTATTGATGTATCTTGGAATGAAGGAACTACCAAAGGAGTATTAATATTTAGATCAGAAATTTAGTGTACATAAAAATTAAGGGGCTGTGCCTAAGAATTGACCAGTGGGGTGGTGCGCTTAAAGATTTGACTTGGATGATTGGAAATAAATAGAGTATCACCAAGAGAGTTTTAAACGTATTTCTCTTTTTTTCTGTTTCTTTTTGGAATAAATGACTCGAGGCTAGAATCGACATAAAAATAGGCGTTACGAAACTTGAGTAAAAATATTTCTCGTTTAATATTCTGGTAAAATTAGCCAAGAAAATGTTTTAACATTACAAAAATTTAATCTAATTGATTTAAAAATTTAATTATGTGAGAGCACTGGTGTTCAACAAGATTGACTCTTACGTTTTGCTATACAAAATGGCGCGAACAACTGTAGACGCGTTTGCTAAACAAAATGGCGGGAAATGATCGCGTTGCGAGAATTATGAAGGCTTACTTTGCAAACTTGATACAGAATTGAGTGAAATATTTTCTGGCAGAGGAAAGATAATCCCTAACGAGTGGAATGCTGTCTTTGAGGTGGTTTGATATTGCTGTTACGTATGAGCTTTCGTCACCAACGGCTTCTACGGTCTGCCAATGAACCTAAAACAGCAATACAAAATAACAAAGCAAAACTGGTTATCTTTGATTGCCTCTGATCAGAACGAGAGAGTGTGAAAATGGGAAATAAATTTTGCCTTTTTATACCAGTTTTTATAGCCTGCACTTTAATTGAAAAAGGAAAGAGGTAGGGAGAGAGAAGGTAGAAAATTGTCAGGGAGAGCAGAGGACCGGAGAAAAGAGCAGAACAGAGCAGAGAAGAGAGGAGAGGACAGACGAATGCAGTAGAGCAGAAGAAAGGAAGACAGTAGAGGAAAGGACAGGATTGGACATCAGTGCAGAGGAGATGGGACAACCAGACAATACGAGTGACCACACGAAACGAAAGGTAGGATATAAACATGTGAACTTATTCCCCAAGTGGCTTTACCTTGACCATTGCAGTAAGAGGAGCTTCGCATGAGTTTTCTAAATCTTGGACCAGAAGTTGGATACAATTTGAAACAACTCTAGTAAAACGGAAAGAAAAGAATATCAATAAAAGACATGACAACTCAGTGAATCAAACGTGTCTTAAAGAACCTCGATCTTATATGTACAATAATGTCCAACCAATCATAAGTGTGATGTATACCATACCCATGAAATACGTCTTGTTCTCCACTCAAGTCTATTTTTTCAGCTAGTTCGGGATCAATCTTCTCCTTCAGCTTGTCTTCCAGCTATGAGTATTAAAACAAATGGTCTTGGTATCATACATTTCTTAAAAAATATTCCAAGACAATGCAAAGATGTGGTGTTACAGGGTGTGATGTGATCAGGTGTAGTGTTGCAGGGTGTGAAGTTATCAGGTGTGGTGTTGCAGGGTGTGATGTGATCAGGTGTAGTTTTAGAGGGCGTGATGTGATCAGGTGTAGTTTTAGAGGGTGTGATGTGATCGGGTGTAGTGTTGCAGGGTGTGAAGTTATCAGGTGTGGTGTTGCAGGGTGTGATGTGATCAGGTGTAGTGTTGCATGGTGTGATGTGATCAGGTGTTACAGGGTGTGATGTGATCAGGTGTAGTGTTGCAGGGTGTGATGTGATCAGAAGTGGTGTTGCAGGGTGTGATGTGATCAGGTGTGGTGTTGCAGGGTGTGATGTGATCAGGTGTTACAGGGTGCGATGTGATCAGGTGTAGTGTTGCAGGGTGTGATGTTATCAGGTGTGGTGTTGCAGGGTGTGATGTGATCAGGTGTTACAGGGTGTGATGTGATCAGGTGTAGTTTTAGAGGGTGTGATGTGATCAGGTGTAGTGTTGCAGGGTGTGATGTGATCAGGTGTGGTGTTACAGGGTGTGATGTGATCAGGTGTAGTTTTAGAGGTTGTGATGTGATTAGGTGTGGTGTTGCAGGGTGTGATGTGATCGGGTGTGGTACTACAGGATGTGTTGGGATCAGGTGTGCAGGGTGTGATGTGATCAGGTGTAGTGTTGCAGGGTGTGATGTGATAAGGTGTGGTGTTACAGGGTGTGTTGTAATCGGGTGTGCAGGGTGTGATGTGAGCGGGTGTGGTATTACAGGATGTGTTGGGATCAGGTGTGCAGGGTGTGATGTAATCAGGTGTAGTGTTGCAGGGTGTAATGGTGGTCAGTGCTTGGTACATTTAGTTTCTATGGTGTAAAGTACTCTACCTGTTGTGTTGTTTCAAGGCAGTAATCCGATGTACACAACACGCAGCACGTTAAACTCTTTTCTTCTGTGCTGAATTTCACTTCACTTGCATCTTTGAGGATACTGGCCAGACCTCCTGAACCCCTAGAAAGATTTCAAAACAGTTTCACAAATGAACTTCTTTAATTCTCGACTTCATAAAACAGTACATATATAATATCAATTTCAACTATAATTTTTGACATGTGCAACATTGTATCAGTCTCTCTAGACTCAAGACGAGCTTTTTCCAAGTAATTTGCTTTACTAAAGAATAACGATTTAACGACACAAACGCTGATTTGTCACTAATAGTAAAAAGTATCCTGGAGCAGCAGAAAATATTTTTTTATTTGAGAATGACTAAACTGAATGTTCTGCATTCACTATCGTGTGCGCATGTCTAATAGTTTATTTTTGTTATGCCTGGTAGCACAATAACGAATCTTAACATGGAAACGAGGCTTGGATTCTAGACAAATTAGGGTTTGTTTTTGAATTATTAGAACAATGGAGAACGTAGCAAACGTTACCCACCATGTTTTTTGTTTTTAAAACTTCTCGCCCATAGTTTGTGTGGACGCGCGTTGGCCATTCGGAATCCAAGCCTCGACTTCCTGTATCATTTTCAAGAACTCGAAAGTGGCCTATTTTTTGACGCCTATCACATGGACCAACATGAACCAACATGAACCAAAGCGACAAAGGACAACTAGTTCTCATAGAGACACAGCGTTTCTTACTTCCTAGTACGATAAACACTGCCCTGTACCGTGGGGGGAGGGTTAAGTAGGCTTTCGTACACATCCACCAGAGATACTCACTTGACAGGCAGATGGTTACCAAGGACACGCACAGCATACTCTTTAAGGTATTTTTGAAATGTTGTGGTTAAGGATAGTAATGGGGGACCCGTGCTGAGCTGTGAACACTGCACCATACATTTCTTATAGAACACAAAGAGTTCTCCAGCGCTGGGGAAGACCACGTTGCTACCATCTCCTTCAGGTTTTGGGATGGTTTGAGACTTGAAGTCTTGCACAAAACGGTCTATCAACTCGGAAAGATTTCTGCAAATTAAAAGTAGAAATTAAAAATGGCTATTCCTACAAAATTGAGGCTGCTTTTAAACGCAAGTCGATGCCAGTTGATCTCGCTTTACTCAGTCAACAGATAGGGCCTTTTTTGATATTCACTGGTTTCTTATTCTCGACTTTGCAATTAAATAAATACAATAGCTTGTTATCCTTCACTGCACATGAAAACTATTGTGTCCATGCAAAGTGCTCCCCAATTTGATGCAAATGAGCCAAAGCGAAATAGTTTATGGGTCGTGATCTAAAGCAGCGTGCTCACCACTTTCACATCCCCATAATGCTTTGCATTTTTGGGGGGGCAGAACGAGACAAAATCGTAAATATTACCATGATGATTAATTAGAATTAAAGACAAAACAGCTGAAAACGCTTATAGGTGTATCAGAATTGACAAAATCCAGAAAGTCAAGATATTTTTTCGCAAGTCCATACATTGTCTGTAACACTAAACTTTTGATCCTGTCGTGCGTCTGGAATTATTTCTGATTGAACTGATATTCTATTTTTCAATGATAATATAGCAAATATACTCAACATCTGTATGAAAAGTTTTGAATTTTCGAACAATTTTGTTTTTTCAGTTGCCCCCCAAAACGCAAAGCATTATGGGGATGTGAAAGGGGTGAATAGACCAATTCCAAAAGTCTGATAATCGTATGCATAAACAACTCAAGCCTCATAATGATGAGATAAAACAATAAGTTGTAATTGTTTTATCGCATCATTATGAAGCTTTAGTTGTTTATGCATACGATTATGAGACTTTTGGAATTGGTCTATATACCAAATTGAAAAAACGTTGTCGGGTTCAAAAGGTTGAATCGTCGATGGTGAGACCGAGGAGGATTCTGTGGAAACAGTTAATGAGGACCATAAAATACTTTGAGTATTGATGTAACTCTTGAATATTGCTTTCTTCAAGACTTCTAAGCAATTCTTGAGAGTTACAACAACACCCTACGCGTAACATGGGATTTATTAACTGTTCATCCAGAATCCCTTTCAGTCTCACGTTTTTTTCAATTTGGTATAGACAACAAGCTGCCTTTTTTCATAATAAATGAGGCTCAAAATGACTTTAACATCTCCAATGTATCTAGTACATCGGAAATTTCAAATAGAAATCCTAATAGATTCTACTCAAGAGCACCTCTTCAGACGTCTGAGTCTTATTCAAATTTATTTCAACTGTTTTCTTAAATAGAAATTTCCAGCTGGATTGGCGATAGATTTGAAGGTCAAGGTAGGGAGTTTGGTTTGATTAGAACGAACGTGATAAAATATCCATTAGTAACAGTAGACGAGTTATTTTGGTCTATTTTTATTGTATGTGTGAACCGCAGGAGATGTAATCTTGGAACTTGTAAACAGACTGATATGAAGAAAAATATTCGATTTGAAAAGGTCATTTTTGACAGTCCATTTTCAGAGAGGGTGTAAAAAACCGCTATCGATATGTTATTTTCCCTTTTACGTGTGCTTTAATTGGATAAACAGTTGGCGATAAAAAGAGTTTTATCAAGGAGATTTTCGCGGAAAATGCGTGGTATCCTGGCTTTCAAATGGCTTCCGTATTCCAGCATGATGATTGGATGGTGTACGTGTTCGAGATTTTTGATTGGTTCAGAAGGGAAGCCATTTGAGAGTCATGCTACCATAATCTCTCAAACATCTTCTTAATAAAAGACCCGTTTGTACCAGCAATTTAGCGCAGAAGTCGCCACCAATTCGAACATGCTCGAAATTTAGTGCAAACACACGCGATTTGGGTTGTGATAAATTTACCATTGAAATCGCCGCTCAAGTCGCGCGACAAAATTGCTAGTGTAAACGGCCCTTATTGAGAGAGTGCTGTAATGGGCTAGGGATTTTTATGTAGTGTATAAAAATCCGCGCTCTCCCTGCACTTGCCTCTTCCCCCTCCCCCAACACACAGACACACTCCACCAACACTGAAAACATGACAAACTCCGGGTAACAGAATGCGTTCCGAAAACTGAGGATTGGTCTTCCAAAAATATTCAAAATTTTACTAATTCCCCTCCCCTCCCCTCCCCTCTGAAGCCACCACCCCACACCCCCAATAAAAGCATGCCTTTTGTAAATCAAATCTTTGTATCTAAAGGAATAAAATAAAGAGAGTGTACTATACCTATCCTGTGAGTCGATATAGATGTTTAAATGAGGCTCGAAGCATCGAGAAATCATTCCAGTGAACTTGGATTGTTTAGGACTTGGAGAAAGCTGTCAAAATACACACACAAAGAAAGACAAAATGTAAAGAAAACTGATTTTTGTCTCAACGAGAGCATATCAAGCAACACATTTAAAAATTAATTTACTCTAAGTTCTGGCTTAATTTTGACCGAAGTTTCAAAAGATCTGGGTTTTTTTCACCTCCTCTCTCTCTGCTCAAATTCTTCCCTTTCTCTTCTCTTTATTTTATTTTTTCATTGCTCAACGGAACAACCAAGTGAAGTAGCTCATCAAACTGGCCCTTGCAATATTGCTGAAATTTCGATGCACGTGGAACAACCTAGAAACAGGAGAAGCCCAAATCTTCCATTAACAATCCTTTGTTTTTTTCTTAGTATTATTATAAATACATCAATATTGATATTCTTTTCATATTAGATCAGGTCACCTAATTATTTTGTATATGTTATAACGATTTTTTTTTTACGAAACTTTGTAGTGCACCGCTTAAGTCTGTTTTGTTTTAGATCCTAAATTGAGTTGTGTTTTGTTCTTGTGGGCCACGTATTTAACCGTGTCGCACAACTTGAGAATTCAGTAATTCACTGCTAATAAGGTACTAATAAACGATCTTTATATCCATCTATTTGTTACCTTGCTCGGTGCTTCCCTCGTTTCTGAAGCCTGAAAAAGGAAAAAGGAAAAGGAAAAGGAAAAAGGAAAAATATATAAAATATCAGCAAACACGAATAAATAAAGACCTCAAAACCAACGATATGCTGATGTTGGTTTCAAAAATGTTTGAAGAAATATCTAAATTTCAGGAGCAGTAGGACCAGGGAAACAACCGCTTGTTCCGTCATCTAGAAACTAGATGAATAACTGGGATGAAAAATGCTCTGGATCTCTAAAAGAAGGAAGGAAGGAAGGATAATATCTAGACTTACATCATCTGAGCTGTAGGCAAACCTCTGTGCCAGCAGGTTCTCAAAAGTTGTGGTTCTTTGTATTGCAAACAGCAGCAACTTCACCTCGATTTCAGACGCGCGATTCGACATGATTTTCGACAATTCTTTTCTAAGGACAAAAAAGAACGACATAGATCTTTAAAAAAAACTGCAGAAACTACTTAGTTTGTGGTTTTTATTTGGATTTTTGAATATAAATTAAGTAAAGTTGATATTCCAAAATACTTTTGGGGAAAATTGGGTGGAACACATGGCCAAAATGTACAGACTCTTGTGAAATTGTTGCATAGGGAAGAAAATCGGAGACCCAGAGAAAAACCTTTGTGGCATAATATACAGTATTATCATATGGCAAGCCAGTCTGGATGAAAATGGAACAGTTTGATTAGTTGCTCAGAGGTCTGTTTTTATCTGGACCTCTTGGCAAAAATTACGGACTGCTTTAGGTAATTTTGTTTGCCATGGTAATAATAAACCATTTATAGACGAAGCTTGTTCGGTCCAGATGGGGAGATATTAGCCTCATTCCTTTTTTGTGTGTTTGGATCTCATCCCACAGACTCAGTCTATACAAAAAAAAAAAAAAAAAAAAAAAAACAGAACTCAACCAATACCCCCCCCCCCATCCAGACCTCATGCTTGTTCAGTAACTCCTATGTATTAGAAAGAGTTCTGGGGCAGATCCAAGATTTTTTGAGAGGAGGTGCACCATTTATGATCAGGACTCGAGCACCAATAACTGACTGTAAATGGCTCATCTCAGGGGAGTGCGTACCCCCTGCAGCCCTTAAATCCACCCCTAGAATATACCAATAAACGAATCAACGTTCCTACTTGGTTATTTTACAAAACTCCTCAGCTATTCTCTCCTCCACATGCCACTCTGGTGGAAAAGTGCCAGCAAAGTCCTCGTCAAACTTGACTAAAGCTCTCTTAAGCCATGAAAACCTTCTGTCTATCTTGTCTAGCCAAGCCACCTACAAAACAAAAACAAATGTATTGATATCATTTCATGAAAATAACTCTGTGTGATATCCATGTGATCTAAAGTACAAGTATCCAGGATGTCTTTGGTCAGAATACCAGTTTAGAGGTGCCTGATTTGTCAAATCCTTTAGGAACTTACTGTTGGTTGAGATGTTGATAAACTGTTGGTATAGGGTGGTATAGGGTGGTTGAGATGCTGACAGACAATAAAGTAAGAGAATAGAAAATCCAATTATTACATCCACACCCACTGGATATGAGTAATCATGCACTCTGATTGGCTCCTCTACTACTAGGATATCAGCTCATATCCTGTGAGTAGAGAAGTAAACAAAATGGCGGAGCATTCCGTGGATGTTATAATCTTATTTTTTAAACTTGAAAATAAATAAAATTCTACATGTATGTTTCTCACAATCCAGTGGATGTGGATATTATAAAAGAATTATTCCACTCAATCTCGTCGTACATGGCTAATAGTGGAAGTGGGTTAAGAAATGGGAAAGATGGTTAAAAATAAGACTCCCTACTAATATCTAAATTAATGAACCCAACTCCTCTTCTTCAATGTCATGTTCCATTATGTTTTACATAGTTACACACATGCATATCTTTATTTAACAAAGCAGGTTGAGAGGGGCAGTCTTAGGCTGATGTGGACCTGTGGACCTTGTTCAGCTGATTTGCATGGAATTTTCTTTGCAACAAACAAAATTCAAGAGGAATTGAGGAAATTGCTTCACTCTTGATCAAAATCACTTGATTCTGGTTCCAAACCACTTGCAGTTCTGAAGATGAAGGCATTTTGACATCCTCTTGAGAATTAATTAATCTTTAATTTACATCTTGTCCCCTCTCTTTGGATATGATTTTACACTTCCTCCCATTTTTCAATCTCCTCTTCCTATTAATTATTGCACAGTCTTTAATGTGAGGACTTTTTTGAAGGAGGGGTCTCAGCAAACAACTTGAGGTTTTTTGAATTGAAAGGCTAACAACACCATGGCTCACCTCAAATGTCTCATTAAACAGCTGTTGGTATTCAGTAAACTGCAGTCGTACAAACCATGTCAACAGCTGGTTTCTGAACAAAGAAAAACAATTCATTTTCATTTAAAATTTTTGCTTTAAACAAATGGTAGATGAGAACATTAAGTGGCAATTAAAAAATCCAACTGCATTTGGCATGTTGAGTACTACAGTTTTTACCTAATTTCCTCTATAAAAAGCAAAACAACATGTAGTTTAATTCAAGACCTAAGATATAAACTAACTGAAGTTGTACAGTGCTCAAGAAGTGATAATTACTTGTCTACACCTTGTGCTTATATTTAACTTTCCCTTTTATGGAATTGTGCGTACATTAGATGTGTCTAAAATAATCTGGTTTTGGTGGTTTTCTTTTTAATTCTTTGTGGTAAAAATGAAATTACTATTAATTTAAGGAATCCACAGAACCATGGTTTTGTTGGAAAAATTTGTATGATGGGCTGCCCACAAATGTCTGTGTCTCCACCAACAAATATAAAGGAATGTGTACACCAGAGTACACCCCACTGTATCTGATCTCATCATGACACTTGCCAAGGTTAAACTTACTTTACTTTGGGGTCTAGAACCTTCACAACCTGACATGCCTCAGCTAGCAAGGAATTTGGCCCAGACGGTGGCTGAAAATGACAAGCAAGCAGTTACATCTCTTCAGCAATGACATAAAACAACAGAAAAAGCCATAAGTGTTGAGATATTCATCTACCTTTGCTCCTCGTACTGAAAGTGCCTCTTCAAAATCCTGTAATATTTGAGTTCCAACTTCACTTTGAATTTTATTGACCCTGCAACAAGAAGTTTATTTTTAGATCAAATTATGTATTGCTATAATATTTGTATAATATTTGTAATTATTTCATACTTGACATGGTTTTCTTTGTTATTCATCGGGATGTATATGTGATACATCCTGATGAATACGTTAATGAGGGATGTATCTAGTTAC
>WUAP02126855.1:0-14727 GCA_015163945.2 Stichodactyla helianthus | reverse complement strand
GCAGTCCCCCCCTCCAAAATTTTTTTTTAGTCCCCCCCCCCCGCCTTGTTTAAAAAACGGCAACCCCCCCCCCCCACCACCATAAAATGAGGAGCAGTGGTGTAGATAGTTTAGTTTATACTGAAATGTTATACCAAAGACCATGTACACTCAAATAAAACTTAAGCCCCCCCTGTCAAATGGGTTGTTTACGTTGAGCCCCCCCATCTAAACATCAATTTTATGTAATGCCCCCCTCCTGATAATTATTGCACAGTCCCTAACCAAACAAGGCTAGTTGGTGTGAATGAGACTTATGCCCGAGTGGTAGTTATATCAGAAAATCTCCTCGCTCTCAATTGTTTTTAAATGATTCGATGTGAGGAAATATAGTGACAGCTAATTGACAGGTATATACAGCAAATATGGGTTCGAAACCGAATACGGTAACATTTCGGCCTAAGGACCGAAATAACAAAGGTTGAAGGTGCCTTCGGTAATAAGCGATAAACAATGCATATACCATTCAGTGAAGATCTTCAGCAGGCATTGTTTAGATATTGAAGAAATGAAGGAATTCTTACTGCTCTACAGTTCTTTTGGTCATGCAATCCCCATTTGCCGTTCGTTCCGTCAACCATTTTTGAAATAGCTGTATATTACCAAGACAATACCAGCTGCATGAATGAAAGTAAATTTCTAACCCATAATAGTCTGATGTTTCATAACCACGTTCAAGCGTTGTTGTTTTCCTTTCTGAAAACTATTTACAAAATTAATGTAATCCAATATATTTTAGAAAGTCTAAAGCTATTAGAACATAGCGATATTTTACCATGAATTATCTAAACCACGCGAGAAATGTTTTTGAAAACAAACAGTTAGGCCCGGAGATTTTGACCAACAATGCTTTGCTCAGTTGTTCGTTCAGCTGGTATACACCTGTTTCAAAAAACGTTGTCGGTCGGCGATCTGGAATCTGACCCAGATAATTCTCAAGGGTAGCCTATCCCTTAAAGGTCGTTTTATATAGTTGAGCTATTTACTAATTGCAAATAACTACTAAAAGATAAAAATAATTTGATAATAAAACTTAATTTAAAAATAAACTCACAGCTCGTGCGGTCAATTTCTCTCGGTCTCAGATTTCATATTTCAGATCTCCGACCGACAACCTTTTTGAAATAGGTGTATAATATATGGACTTAAGCAAAAAGAACTGACCTTCAGCATTATTCTAATTTTGTTAAAACACAAGCCGAGAGAGCATTTTGGAAATGTGTAGTGGAAATAGAATTCTGACTTTATTTGGATATTAACTGTGTTTTAAGTTGGCACTAATACTAACACTGCTTATCAATATAAAAATAGAAAAGAAAGAAAGAAAAGGTAAAGGTAATTTATTTTACTTGGATAACGCGGGGATTGGATGCCTAATTCACACGAGCCAGGGATACTCTTCTATCAAGCATTCGAAGGTGCGCCCTTTATCCCCTCTCTCCATCAGTGCTCCGCGGTTTTACGGGTATTTAAGTGAGAGTTAAATACCGAGAACGGAGGCAATAAGCCATGTACATCCCGAGGGCCGTAGGCCCGAGGAATGTATAGGCTTATTGCCGACGTTCGAGGTATTTAAGTGCCTTATTTCATACTTGAGAAGATTTTCACAACACGGCAATTCTCGAGAGAAAACAGTGCGATAATATTTACATATTCATTCATTTATTGTCTTTCTCAGCAATAAGAGCATGCGTAGATGATAATTACGTCATAGTGAATGCTTTGACTCATCCCACACGGAGGAGGGGATGCAAAGAGATCACCTGATGACTCTTGGGCTTGCAAACTTTCGAGCCGGGAGGGCGGGGTTGACAATAAGCCAAGTTCTCACCAATAGACTGCTAAATAAGTGGTCTCTTGCTGGGACGTGCTTCGCAATCCTGCCTCGGATACGTTGAGTATGTAATGAACTCCTCATTACAAATTCAAGGGGATGTATCTAGTTATTGGGATGTATCTAATAACTAGATACATCCCTCATTAACGTATTCATCGGGATGTATCACAGATACGTCCCGATGAATAACAAAGAAAACCGTGTCAACTATGAAATAAAGCTAATTAAAGCTACACGGAATGATGGAGTTATGAAAAGACTAAGAAGTGCAATACATCCTACAAAACAAAAAGGAAGGTCCTACAAATTATTCTATTATTTTTGTTTAGAGCTTTTTTTGTCTGACTGAAAAACTAAGCCATGACGGTGCCCTGTCAAAGCATTTTCATTGGGTGAACAGCGATTTAGCGCACTTTGACTGGTTCAACGGATGTCATCAACGCGTGCAATACGGTGTCGTGTGCCGCGACAGTAAGCAAAAACGAAAGTTACTCTAACTAAAGAGATTCAGTACAGTTGAATCCTTCTATGATAGGCGATCTCTGATTTGATATCAACGTCTGCGGTGTCTCTCTTGTAGAAACCAATGATTGCTTTGACATTCTGGATTCCATTGGACGCGACAGAGCCAGCACCACTCGTATCGACATCGACTACAGGACATGTGGTTACAACCACCTAAAAAGTCACAAACAAAACTAGACTTATCCCAGCTGAACATGAATATATAATATACACCTATTTCAAAAATCGTGTCGTAGCTGAAGGGAACAGTCAACACTCCAAAACTGCAAAGGATTTCGGTACTTTTGTTCAAAATTAATTCATCGAGAGCATATTTTGGTTGCATGCGTTTGTTATGTGTACTTCTGGCAAGCTGCAGTGGTAATTCAGGTGTTAAACCGAATATTTTGGAAAATACCAGTACTATAAACATGATTTATGAGGAAAATTACCGAAATCCTTTGCAGTCTTGGAGTGTTGACTGTTGCTTCGGCTGCGACAATGATTTTAGAAATAAGTGTATTCAAAACATCCACCCGCTTGGCTAGTCGGACGATTGCACGACTTACTGCACGACTTATTTATGTGGAGCAATAAGAATTTCTTGATATTCATTTTTTAATACCTAAACAATGTCTACAATGTCTAAACAATGTCTTGTATTTACTTAACAATAGAAATGAATATGAAGAAGTTCTTATTGCTCCATAGTTCCTTTTGACCGTGCAATCGCCAATCACCGATCGCCATTCGCTCCGTCAGCCCTTTTTGTATACATCAAATTGAAAAAGCGTTGCCGGATATAAAAAGGTTGGATCTTAGAAGGTAAGACTGAAAGGGGTTTTAGGTAAACAATTAATAAGGCCTGTAATATGCGTATAACTTTTAGTTAATAGACCTTTTTCGAATTCGCCGAATACCGCTGTGTTTCTTGATTACAGACTCATTTCTACAGGGTTAGTCTTATTTCAGTGTTAAAATATGCATAAATAAAAAAGATAGATCGAAGAATGCACGACTTTAACAATACAAACACTTTAAAATTTCACCGAAACTCGTGAATATTCTACACAAAAACGAGGCTAACCCTGTATAAAGAAGAACTCGAAACTGGAGTATTATGTAACCAGCAGCATACGACGTTCACTTAACCCAAACAAAACTTTTTAATATCTTGGTTTCTGATTGGTTGATTCTCTATGGAAAATACGAGGTCCAGATCACGGCATGCCCAACACGCTTTTTTTTGGGGGTTGGTTGTCAAAACAATTGAGCGATACTTCATGTTTACTAACAAAACCATTGTAATGTTAATATGCCAACCATGTTCACAAAAGCTTTTCACAAGTTGCTTTGTTTCACCAGCCAATCAATCTCTGGTTGGCACATGAATGACAAAGGCTTACGTCGCATGAAGTATCGCTATGTTACAAAAAAAGAAAACCAATTACCGTTCTTTTCGATGGGTACTTTACAGTTCGGACATTCTTTGCTGATTTGCTTGATAAGGTTTTTGGCCTCTAGGTTTTGCTGCTCCCAGCATGCTCTTCGTGCGCTGTCTGGGGAAACCTGGTAACGCTGTGAAGGGGAAAACAACACACAGGGAGCCTATTAGATCAAAGTAACAAAGAACGAAATCGTACCTCAGGGTGGATTTCGAATGAGTCGGAAATGCTACAGCAAACGTTTGTAGCCACGTTTACCGTAACTGTCAGTGATTGAATGATTACGTCTGCAACATTACTGGCAACTTTTGGAGAATACCACTGTTCAGGAATATTCAAATGTTTAGGGCTTTAATCACACGGCACCCATGTTTATTCCAAAGAGAATAAAAACTTTTGCTTTTCCACGCGTAAACTCGTTCTGAAGTGCTTGAATGCGATGCCACACGGGGGAAATGTATTGTTTCAACCAACATGGCCGCCGCGTGATTAAAGACCATTGTTTATATATAGTTACTGTTTATATATAGTTGTTTGTATATAGTTATTGTTTATATATAGTTTGAATGATGCCTCTTGAAGATATAAAGGTTTTTCCATTCCATATGCTAATGACTGTGACGTCAAGGGAGTCATTTATGTTAATTTGTTGTTCCCTGTAATAGGCCTTTTACACTAACAGAGCATGTGACAAGACCATCCTTAAATCAAAGCACGTGTCAAAATGGACTTCACAAATGGAAAGAGCATCTCGATATTAGTAAGAAGGTGAAGTTTCAGCTCAAAATGTTTGCCTTATAAGAAGTGGCATGAAATAAAAAAAATCGAAATTTTATTAGGATTTGTATGGAGAAATTCTTAGAAAACAACAATGTTAAGCGCAACGATTGGACCGTGCGTCGGGCCTTAAGAATCTCTTTCAAGATTTGGAGGGAAGGTCCCATTTTGATCCTGTCTGGATTAAACTTGGGAAATACTTACGCTCTGACGTGAAGCCTCAGCTGATGGCGCTTCTTGTTTGGTACATTTGTGGCCTTTCTGGTAAGGCTCTTTACACTCGCGACAAAACTCTCCCTAAAATAAATATAATGTCTCGTTAAAATACCAGTTTCAAAATAACTACGATATAAGGCGAACTCTGATTGGCTAATAAAAGCCTTTTTACAAAACAAAACAACGTACTAAAAAGAATGACGTATTGTGACGTGAATGAGATAGCGCACGTTTTCAAAAATCATTGTCAATAATGAATACAACTATGGAAAAAGGATTGTTGTCCCCAGGTGAAATGGGCCATTATCAGTATTTATGGTAATAACACACCCTTTGGAGTAATTCCCAAAGCAGTTCAATTTGGAGGACAAAACAACAGAATTTTACTCTCCTGAGAATCAAACTGGAAATATCCCATTGTTTTGTCCTCCAAATTGAACTGCGTTGGGAAATGCTCCAAGAGGTCTATTACCATAAATAATGAGAAGGTATTGAGATTCCGGTTTTTTTTTATTATTTTTTTTTCTTGGTAGAAGAGCAGCTTTTCCAATATTTTTTAATAGGCCAAGAAAGTGACTTTTGGAGGGAAGTTTGTATTTTTGCGCCCGTGTAGAGTCTTTTGTGGCCCTACGCTTACGCGGGCGCAAATAAACAATATTTCCGACAAAAGTCATTTTATTATCATTACTATCAATCAACAAGGCCAAACTCTGATTGGCTAAAATCCATCGGATGATGAACCAAGAACCAATCAGCTGTAGGGCTGATAATGCATTAGCAGCCCACTCGAGATATTTGCGATCCGCTGAGCGCGTGTTTGCAAGAGGCTGGTTTTTAATAATAGTTCTTTTCTCAAGGTTACGTACTCATACAAATGCAGGAAATTTGACTGGCCCTGATGCTAGAACTGCAAATATTACAAAAAGGAGGAATATACGCTGTTTTCCTATGAAACACAAAGCATTTTGTTTTGGCTAGTTTTTCATATGCAGTGAAGGATAACAAGCTATCGTATATGTGCAAAGTGCCCCTCAAAGTCGAGAATAAGAAACCAGTGAATTATCCTCTTGATAAGAATTTGTTGCACAATATCCCAAAAGTTTTCGGTTTTGTAGCTCGTAAAGTTGGGATCCGCACCAAACATTGCGAAAAAGGCTAAATTCATGCGTGGTTAGCCTCGTTACCATGCCCCAGCAAATAATTAGTTCAAATATCGAGAAAGGCTACACACCGAACGCGGTTACTGTTATACCTTATGAAAAATCTACTTACTCTGCAGCCTCCTTCACAACGAATTGTTCTCGAGCCCAGTGCTGGAAATAGTCCCATTCCACAGCCACGCCCAGGGCAGAGAATACCGCCCATCTGAAGCACACACTCTTCAGTACCAAATTTTTGATATCGTTCATACTATAACAAACAGTACCAAAAGAATAAACCCCAAAGAATAGACCTTTCTAACGTGACACCTATATTTATTCCCGTTGAATTTTTCTGAGATACTTCTATATCAGTTGCTTAAGTTACATATTTCACTACGCACTTAGCACTTAGCACTCTTTCATTACAAACCGCAGTTCAATTCGCAAATTTCCATATTTATTCTCATGAAAATAAAAACTTGCATGCTAATCTCTCTGGTCACGTATTGTTTCAGTCAAACATATGGCTGCTGCGTAGTCCTTTTCCGAGATCTGTGCGTGCTTTTATCATATATCGCCGGCGGACATGAAAACAAGGCAATTTTGAGCAAAAGTGCTTGGGAAGACAAAATCAAAGACTATGAGAAGAAAAAATAACGTCGAATCAACAAGAAAGTTATCATAATAACACTGTAAAAGGAATTTTCGAGACAAAAGAATGACTTTCCATTCGTTTTCATGCCTAAGCATGAATAAGAGAGGCCTATTCCTAATTCACCTCTCGTCCCCCAATTAAGCCCCACAATTCTGTGCGGCACGAGTTCGTTTCCAGTCTCCGCTGAATCTTGAAAAGGCGAGTTAAGTTCAGTTCATCCATATTAGCCAATATTCAAAAATGACAGTCAGATATGAATGAGATGAACCGGAGTTTAGATTACCAAGGTAAATGTTGATATTTAGTTTCCCGAGAATTTTCCAACGTCATTTTTAGGGGAGGGGAGGGGGTAGAGGAAAATT
Source organism: Stichodactyla helianthus (assembly GCA_015163945.2). Taxonomy (NCBI): domain Eukaryota; kingdom Metazoa; phylum Cnidaria; class Anthozoa; order Actiniaria; family Stichodactylidae; genus Stichodactyla; species Stichodactyla helianthus. The sequence goes on along the minus strand of WUAP02126855.1, from coordinate 7,750 downwards.
GGACTCAAAAACTACTGTACCTTTTTTTGGATGTCATTTTGCTTTCAAAATCTTTTCCTCCCACCACCCCAACAATAATGAACGGTACCTAATCATGTCTTATGTGAACGGACTGACCTGTTCTTGTCCCAAGATTCGAAAATGATGCGCCTCTTCTATCAGGGCATTTGAACAATTGTCTGTTATTAAAAGAGGCAGATAAGAAACAATTAAACATTATGCTACAAAAATGGCTATGATATAATGATAAATGACGGGATTTATTTTTCTAATTTCACATATATTTTGACATTTTTAGATAGCACAATAACCAAATGATTGAAATCCGAATGACAATCTTGAGAAAGTAAAGCACAGCAACACGACATTTTGAACTCCGCTCATAAAATTCCCTACTTTGCTACAATTTGGGGGACTGGGACCAATTTTCAAAAAACTTACAGGTAAATGTCACCCAATATTATGCCATGGGTCACTGGTCAAACATAAACCATTCAATTGAAGGTACGAGGTAAAAATTCAAATATAACAATAGAGTTGATGTTCGCAGGTTGGCTGGACAGATTATTTTTCTCGTTTTTATTTTATTTTATTTTATTTTTATTATTATTATTTTTAATTTTTTTTTTTTTTTTTATAGCCCGCTGATATTAGCCCGCAAAATGCGCCACAATGCCCTATAAGTTTATTAAAACAATATTTGCAGCCTCGACTGAATGCTTTATGTTTGACCAGTGAACCGATGTATGGAAAGTGGTCAATGATTATGATTTTTTCCTTGATAGCTCTATCTTTGATAGCCTGCGTGCATCCGAACACAAAGCCCACGGTTAACCGTGGGTATGTGTTCGGATGCACGCAGGCTATATCTTTAATTAGTTTTCTGAATGGCACTATGAGCAAAATTAATGCTATTTCTTTCAGACAATTCTTCTACAAAATGTCGAAGAAAGAGACAAGACTTAAGGCCGTTTGATTTGATCTACATTCCAAGATCACAAGATAGTGAAATACAGTTCGAAGCTAAAACGATTCATGCAATTGACTTTGAAGTATAGGTCTTTTAACCCAAATCCAATTTTTATCTTGACATTTTGACATTCAGTTCTGATTGAAACTCGATCCGCTTTAATCAACGATGCAAATTAAGTCCGACGCAAGTCCAACAATGTTGTTATTGTTTGTCAGGCTATATCAGACACGTACCACCGAACAAGCCAAACCCATACGATACTATAAACTACAGTCCAAGAGAATCAGGATTATGATTCGTAATCCAGATTATTTCCCTCTAGAAAATAAGAAAGACATTTGCGAATTCGTGAGATTTTGAGCGCTTTTACATCAAACAAGAGAAAGAGTTGAGACATTCACAAGCGGATCAAAGAGGCGGCTGGATTAGATCAAGCAAGATGGCTGCGTCTCTCAAACAAGATCGACGTATGGCTGAACTTATGTAAGTCTATATAGTCCCCAAATATCAAGATTAATTACCAAAGGCTATGGGATTTGAAGGCCTTATTAACAATTTTTATAAGATATTGATCGGAAAATACCAACTTTAAGAGAGAGAGACGACATGAATATAAATTTTGAGAAACAGGGCTTAAATCTTATTGTTATTCTAAATAAATTTTAAGACATTTTCGATTCTTAGATATCTCAAAACTACAGTAAAAGGAATATTCTTTGAGTTAATATTTTAACAGGTTTCCAATTCAGGCGAATAGGATTTTATTCACTAGTACCAGCGATCTGACTTCAGCCAAATTATGCATTCAGATGAGTTCGGAATTTAACTTGGATTAAATCGAATTCGAACACGTAAAGCTTTGATATGGCTTTCTTGGGGCAAATTTGGCTCAAATACTATAGACATTACGAACAAAATTCGCTTAATCTGCATAGAAACTTTATTACCTTTATATAATGACCTTTTTGAGTCTGACAAAAGGAAAACGAAAGGCGTGGAATCAGTAAAATGAAGAATCGGTTTCTAGTTTCGATTAAGCGTTTGTAACTCAATCTTTTGCGGTAACGCATGGTCACGCATTTGGTTATTTCAAAAGAATGCTTTTCGGTTGAAAACAGAATTTAAGGCTTTTATCATTGATAAGATGGAAACCAAGTCTGCCTTGGTAGCAAAGGTTGTTTTTTATTTTTTATTTTTATTTATTGTATTTGATTGTTTTTTTTTGTTTGTTTGTTTGTTTTTTTGTTGTTTTTTTTTTTTGTTTGTTTGTTTGTTTTTCCTTTAACGAACCGGTACGGATTATAAACTGCCTCCGAGGTATTTTAGTTCAACTGATATTCCTCGATAATGATCAAAAAAAAGAAAAAAAAAAAAAAGAAATGTAATGAAATTCGGAACACCCCCCGATCTCGGGACCAGTCCTCCTCCGCATCACACATAGTCCGTAAAAATGCCCTACCTCTTCCCACACTGCTTTGAACGGACTCTCCCTGAGGGTGCTAGTCCACTAAGAGAAAGTCTGCATAGCTTAATGGCCGCAAAGGGTGACGGCAGTAGCACTTAAATGACAACTACGAACCACCTAATTAGAAAATATCCATTATAAAATTACCTTATTTGGAAGTCATCGTAACTCACGTTCGGGTGTTTTGCTGGTCTAATACGGCCAAAATGTTTTTAAAATCTTTCAAAATTTGTAAAGATTAATGAAAATAAAGTTTCTACCCGTCAGTCGTCTTGATCGTCTCGGCCAAGGAAGTTGGAAGTCACAAATGTACAGTTATTGTTTAAAATCGGCGGTTCGAACCCCTTAGCCAAAATCCTGGAACTGCCAATGCATTTGTTTTGGCTTCTTTTGTAGACGGGTAGTCCTCCAGCAATGCTTAGAGCGGATTTCGTAAGAGTCGAAAAGCTACATCAAATTCGTAGCAATACCGTAGAAGTAACGTGCTTTAGCAGTAAGTACCCGTAGTCTCCTTCGCAGCCGTTACTAGTGTCAGTCAAATTTCTCTCCCCACTAAGTTAGTGGGAAGAGAAATTTGACCGACACTAGTAACGGCTGCGAAGTAGACTATAAGTAAGCTTTGTGATTGGATGATTCACAAGAATGGGAGACCATTTCTCCTCCCCTCCTCAAGACCACTGTAACGACGGAAAGCCCGCACAGTATTAACAATGGTATCGGTGATACCAGGTGTTGATAAAAAAAAAAAAAATCTTAACGTCAAAGCTTTAATGAAATGATCTAAATATTTCCATTTGCTAAAGTCTACCATTAAATAAACCACAGGGTACCCAGGGATATGGTACAAGTGGAGATCCATGGGCCAGAGTCTCAGGTCAGTAAGATTTATACGGTGTGCTTTCTTTCTGTGTATGCAAGGGTGGGGTAGGTAGGTAAAACTTAGTAGCAGAAAACGTTTTCTTAGTGAGTATTCATTCAGAGGCGGGCTGGAGGAATTAAGGGGTGGGTTGACTAATTTTAACCAGCCAAAAGGGGATTAGGTCATCTTTAATAATCTCTGAGAGGTTAGGGTTCTATAAGTTGCATGATGGGGGATTATAGCTGTAAGCCAAAGCTAACAAAGGGGCTGAAAACATAACCCACAAAGGGGCTGAAAACACACTCCTCAACTACCCCCCCCCCCCCCCGTTAAAAAATGAATGCTCTCTTAGGAGATATTAGTGAATTAAAAATAGCATTAACACTATCCACACAGCAAGAGCAACAATAACAGCAGCAACAACAATACTCTTTTCAAAAGCAACAGAAAAAAGAATTAGACCCCAGCTTCAACAAAACAACTAAGACAACGACAATAACAACGTTAGAAGGAGCCAATTACACAGAATGAGCTGACGACATCTTCTTTTATTGACATTTCTTCATACACCTGCAGTTAATGATGACAGTGAATGACAGAAGCGAAGAAAGAAAACAAGTCCGTACAGCAGGCGTCACCAACTCGTCAAGATGGACAGATTCAGAAACTCGTAACCTCCTTGAAGTCTGGGGTGCCCGATATTCCTCTCTTAAATTCAAGAAACGGAACTTCAAAGACTGGGAATTCATCGCTAAAGAGTTTAACAAGAGATGTCAGCTGTCTGGAGTGACAGGACTTGGCCCGAGGACAGGAGCACAGTGTAAGATAAGGATAAAGAATATCATTGCAGACTACAAGAGAACCAAAGGACAGTACCCTGGCCAAAATAGTAGGCAGTTATTTCCATTCTTTGACACCATCGATAACATCATTGGAAACTCTAAACAGCAAAACCGTTCTTATCAGACTAGTGAGGATTATAGTGGAGAGGAAGTCAAAGCTGAGGAGATTGTGCATCTTGAACTTCCGCCGGAAACACCAACGGAAGTCGCCATTCCAACTGCTACAGTTCCACTTCCGGTAACTGCAGTTTCCGTTCCGGAGAACACTGCGACAATTCATGGACAGAATCTATCTGTAGGTACGAACATGGTGTTGACTTCATTTTCTACACCACAGACATTTCATTCCAGCGATACAAGCGTAGCTATGAACCCGGTCCCTTTAACTCCACCCCAAACAGGCAGGATTGACGCCCAAGCGAGTCCCGAATCCCGAAGAATCCCGAATTACAGGACTTCTACATTCACTCATGGGAACAATCAACTGGACACTTTCAAGCGAAGTTTACCAGGACAGGCATATACAAGTTTGATACAAAAGAAAAAACTCCGCAAGAATCCACGACCAGTGAAGGTCGTCAAGGTAAACAGACAAGCAAACGAAGATGACAAGTTATTGACGATTGTTCGAGAGTTCATGGAAGAGAGGCGAAGAAGAGAGGAAGAGCTTTTTGACAAGCTTTTCCAGCAGCAAGCCGAAGCTGAGAAGCGATATCAAGAGTTTACACTCAATGTTATCAAAGAAATTGGTCGTCTCTTTCGACCAGAGGCAGGAAACTAACTCTTCTTGTTAATACTAATCTTCACATTAAAATTGTTTTCCTTCGAAAATTTCCATTATTTTTGTTTAAGCAAATTGAAAATTAAAACTAAGTCATGTGGCCTGAGACTGCATTGAATCATGTTGTGATTACACCTGCCTTGGGAAATTTTTGAACAAAGAAAGAAAGAAATAACTATGAGTAAGTGGACCCGCGGAGCTCAACTCAGAACTATCATGTCATGGAGAAAGCCGCCGTTGTGTCTTTCCATTTTATTTTTCATTTCTTGTCGCCATTTTCTTTGTCTATTCTACCTAACTTCATTTAAGATTCGCATAATTCGCCTTTCCGAAATTCAACGGAGGACTGGAAACGAACTCGTGCCGCAAAGAATTGTGGGGCTGAATTTGGGGACAAGATCAAAAAGCGCCGCCGTCTTGCAGTGCATTCTGGCATTGATTTTGGGGACGAGGCATTGTTCGTACCCAGTCTTTCTTTGAATTTTGGAAAGGGGCGAATTACGAAATTACTGATGGTGTTTCATGAAGTAGCCAAATGTCTTATTCATTGATGTATTGGTTTATGCAAATTACTGTTACGTCATTATTTGAAGCCTCGCTTTGATGTAGCCTCGAAGATGCGCACGCAACCTCTGCGACAGAGGTAGATAGACCCTTTCCGCAATCTCCAAAACAGTTAAATTTGGAGGTCAAAACAGAATCGAAGGCCCCACTGTTTTTTCCTTCAAACTGAACTCCTTTGGGCATTGCTACAAGGGTCTATAAAGATACTGTACCTTTATCTCCAGGACATGGTAGGGTGTAGCCATGACTTCTGTGCTGAACAAACTGTCTGTCGTTGAGTTTCGTTGTGCAGTACATTGAAAAGCAATCTAGACAAATGGCGTGGCCAACGTCGCATGGAAACACAAGAACAGGATCCCTGGGGGACAAACAACCGATTCAGTATAGTTTTCATATGACTGTCAAACGTCACACGGTACAGAATTGACGACATCCGTTGTATTGATCCAATCATAGCGGGCGAGATCACTACCCATCTAATAAAAAAGGCTCTGATACGGCACCATCACGGTCACGGCACGTCTTTAACGTGCGTTTTTCACAGCCATACGAAAACTGCTCCATGATACAGTTGAAATACACACGGCGCATGTTCGAGAGACCATTGCACTCTCGTGAATAAGTGAAAAAGAAGACACTTATGAATAACCGTAGAAGTAGTATTAGTACGGAATGGTGGGGTTACCCCTCTCCTTGTATTCAGGCCCTAAGATTTTCTCACGACATTCTTCGTTACGTCATCGCAGCCATGTTGGTGGTATTTAACAATAGATTTGTCATTAGGTCCTTTTGTCTGTACCACCAACATGGCCACCATGCCTTTACTGTTTCTCCCACGATAGCGTGTGCAAATAAAAACTGCATGAAATGAAAGGTTTTGACGTTCGCCAAAAGTCATGTCGTACCGTGACCGTGATCAAAGCATCTTCGTTGGATGAGCATAGATTTTGCACGCTGTAATTGGCTCAACGGATGTCGCTAATTCTGTAGTGTAACGGTGTTTCGTGCTGTGACTAATACAATGTCTCTGAAACATATGAAATCTTCTGATCCCGTCATTCTTTAGAAAACCATTGGCTACTGTACCTGTGATCTGACACTACTTTAACAGATAAGACCTACATTACTATAGGTACTACAAATAGCAATAATAAGTTTTCTAACCAATCATAATGCGTTGTGATTTTTTATGGCCGGCCCTATTCTCAAGCACCTTTATCTACCGAAAATATGTGAAGAATGCCATCTACTAAGTTTACTAAGTTACTAAGTTTATTGAAGAAGAAATAAATAATTTACAAATATGTAATTAACTTGCATTTAGCTTAATAGCTAGTCTAGGCAAGTTAAATATATTTACAATAGTTAAAGTTAGTTTACTCATATATTATTAGATATTTCAAAATGTATCCAATATTTTTTGAGTTCTAATGGAAATCCAAAACCATTAAACAGATTGAAATTTATCTAGTTATCTAAAAACCACGCGAGAAAAGATTTTGAAAACAAAAAGAGGGGACATAGGTTTTGACCAACAATGCTTTGCGCAATGTTCGCTCAACTGGCAGGTTATCTACTCACATAACGTCACCACAAGCAATGCAAGGCACATTTCTGATATTAGTCCGTATGAGGTAAAGAGCAACAGATCTTTCTTCTTCTGATGCTGGATGAGAGGCACACTTGAAGTAAAATTCCTAATGAAATAATAATTACAGTATCAATCATACTCGTTAATATATACCAATAATTCAATTCATTGCCATTATGTATATTATCAGTTTTTGAGGAACTCGGCAGTTGCAATTTTGATTTTGGCTGCCGTCAATTGATGGTTATCGCAAATTCACTAGGTTGAGCCCTTACGCTTTTGAATGACTGAAACGAAAACCCAAATTCTAATCAACGAATTTCAATTGAAACAAAAGTGTTCGCGTCATATTGAGAATTACCCTAAGAGCCCCCCGTCACCCCTCATCTACCGTTTCCCCTATGCTTTTGAAAACGCCCATTCTTTCCGTTTTCGCCTAACAGTATGGTTTTTGCCACAGAAGGCGAAAGTTCCTGAAAAACTGTGACGTTAAAGCGATTTTGGTATGAATGGGAAACGTACGGTACTGACTTACAGCACGTACACGGTACGGTATGCAGTAACAGTGAAATGGCTTCCCGTAAGAATGGTTATCGTAGAGTGGGAAACTTACGGTACTGACTTACAGCACGTACACGGTACGGTATGCAGTAACACTGAAATGGCTTTCCATAA
>WUAP02126844.1:370-14733 GCA_015163945.2 Stichodactyla helianthus | reverse complement strand
GCGTCGTATGGCAGGGCGAAACCATTTACGGGTCAGCTGGAGATTTCGGCTCCAACACCGCTATCCATAATGACTAGTCAAGGAGCTCGGCTGAAGCCTAAAGGGAGAAGTTAGTCGGCCCCTAGACCATGTAAGATTAACCCTTTGCTATATCAGTGACTTGAATTGTATGCGCAATACTGCAGTTGCAGTCAGAGTTAATCTAAAAATAAGCAGTGGCTGTTAAATAAGATAAATATTTATTGTTATTATTGTTATCATTAATCGTGATATACCTTTAGTGCTTTCAATGATTAGCCATGTAATTGCTCTTTCGACTGAAGGCCAAAGCTTCTCGAGTATCATTTTATCATCAGTCCACTTATAATACTGGTAAACTCCAACTACGAACATGGAAGTGCTGTCTGCCATTACACGACCACCGGCATAATCTGTTACAAAAGTTATATATCATTGTTTAGTACATAGGACAACACATAATAATACATAATACTGCCAGTATACCGGGTACACTCCAAGTACGAACATGGTAGTACATAACAGCATAAAACAATGTAAGAGGAATGCCTTTTTATTCGTGAAATGTATGCAAAAGATATCCAAGACCATAACATGGACAAATGGTGCGAATAACACTAAAAATTCCTTCTCTTTTGGCTGCCATCAGCACTGAATGTCTCAATATTAACCCAGCTAATGACGGAGTATTGTTTTATTATATGGCAAGCTGGTCCTGATCACAATGCCGAACAATGTGATTGGTTACGGACTTGTTTTCTCGGCCCGAATGGGGTGATATTGGTCTCGTTCTTTTTTCGTGTGTATGAACCTCGCCCTATGGGCTTGGTCTGTACAAACACGAGAAAAGAACTCGAGCAATCTTCCCCCATCCAGACCTCACGCTTGGACAAAAACTTTTATGTATTAACGTAGATCCAAGTCTTGGAATGACCTGTCTTGTATTGCCAATGTCGCTTGGTTAGTTTCCAACCACATACCTAGCTTTCCAGTCCTTCCCAGACACCCTTGAGTCAACGCTTCTTGCATCATTCCATTGGAGTATTGATTTCCTGCCCATGATAACAAGAGATGACGAACAACCTCTGCCGAATGAGAGAAACATGATGAATAGAAGTTTGTACGAAGCTAGACCACAATGCGCCCTGTTTGTCCTTCTCTAAAAAGGGTTGTGTGGACTCTTAGAAATGAATGTGGAAAATACCTCCAGTATTTTACAAGTCACTTCTTTTCTGTGGAACAACGTGGGTCATTCCACTACATAGCTAGGCTCCAATCGAGGTAAATGCCCAAGGATCAAGTAGGAATTTAGAAGGTGGGTTTTGCGGAGGGAGAGAAAACCGGAGAACCCGGAGAATAGACCCTGGAATCACAAGAGAGAACCAACAAACAACTCTTCTCACATGAGATAGCAGGTCCAGGGATTGAACCCGAGACCCCAGCGGTAGGAGGCGACACAATAACAATGCACACCACCCATGCTTACCCGGATAAAACAGCATGTACGGGAGTATTCTCTGCATATCATTATGGATGGTATCAATATCATTACAGTCATACGCCTCCCATTGTCTCCATCGTCCATTCTTCGTCCAGAACGCTGACCTCCAGAAACTAACACTGTTCACCAGCATATCACTCAACCAGGACGGAAGCCTATAAACAGTCGTCTTTGCTTCCAAGGAAGGCTCTCCACTAAGCAAAAATGGCTTCTGCCATGTCAAAATACTAGAAACTGACTTTAAGAGGTTTTTGCGCATGTGTATTGCAGCTGATTGGCTGGACTGAAACATGCTGGTGTAGAAATTACCGATGTGGACTTTAGCCATGTCGCGGTGCGGGTAGTACCAAGACATTATTATTGTCAGAGACTTTTTCTGGCCCGGTTGTAAAGTAGTTCGGATAGAAGCTGACCCATGAAGACCAACTCTTGTAACACTTGTTTTATTTCCAGCGAGACCTGTAATTTTTAAAAGCAACCAACTAGTCATCTGTGGATATATGGATATATTTTTGGAAACTAGATAGCAAACTAGTATAGGCTGCGTCGGTGTACGATAATTACAATAAGCAATAAAAGGAAATCTGTAACACTGTAATGTAGGAAAAAATATTCAACTTAGCTGACGTTTCGAGCTTTCGCCCTTCGTCCAAGTAAAATAGTAAAGTAAGGGCAAGAGTCGGTATAAATAGAAGCGGGAAAGTATATTTTATGGGTATATTTTGTGTAATCCGCTCTATGACAATGTAAAGGGCGCCAGACATACGTCATAATACACTGCTTTCTTACGACCCATAAAGCATTTTGTTTTGGTCCTATTTGCATTAAATTTGAGGGGCACTTTGCATGAACACGATAGTTTTCATGCGCAGTGAAGGATAACGAACTATTTTATTTATGCAGCCCCTCAAAGTCGAGAATAAGAATATATATTCACCTGTTTTATTAAATTTTTTCCAGATATCCTTAAAATCATCAGCAACAGCAAACGAGATCTCCTTGTCATGTCCTTCCACAGCATACAGCGTCGTGCTCCCGCTTTGAGGAAAGAATCCTGGTCTTTCAAGAGTCAACATGGAGTTATTCTGTGTCCATTCACCCTTGACCCCCGAGATGATCCCAGCAGTCCATGCGTGGAGAGGCATCTTGTCCTTGAGAAGGCATGCTGTTGGACCGTTTGTTGTCCAGGCCATACACTTGGGCATTTTTGCGCATGCTCGTGCGCAGTCCGCTGGTAAGACATTCCTATAACAAAAAGTAACCAATCAGCATGAAGAATTTTTATGTCGAAACATTTTTCTTGTTCAACGCGAATAGTTTTCTTTCATTTTTCTTTTCTCTTCTTTTTCTTTTTTCTCTTCCCTCTTCCCTCTTCCCTCTTCCCTCTTCCCTCTTCCCTCTTCCCTCTTCCCTCTTCCCTCTTCCCTCTTCCCTCTTCTCTCCTCTCTCCTCTCTTCTCTCTTCTCTCTTCTCTCTTCTCTCCTCTTTTCTCTCTTCTCTTCTCTTTTCTCTCTTCTCTTCTCTTTTCTCTCTTCTCTTCTCTTTTCTCTCTTCTCTTCTCTTCTCTTTTCTCTTTTCTTTTCTCTCTTCTCTTTTCTCTTTTCTCTCTTCTCTTTTCTCTTTTCTCTCTTCTCTTTTCTCTTTTCTTTTTTATTCCGTTCTGTTCTTTTTTCATTTTCTATTTTTTCTTCTTTTCTTCCTTTCTTTCTGTTTTTTATTTTTCTCTGTTTTTCCTTTGCGATGTTCTATTTTTCTTAAAAAAAGGGGAGGGAAGTTAAATATACATTCTTGGTGTGCATCCCTTGCTGTGAAAATAGGACAAAAGACATGGGGGCCATCATTCAATATGGCGGCTCTCACGTCACATGCACCCCAAGAATACCATACTTTTGTCATCACATTGTTTCCTTGCTACCTGGTAAAAACCACTTCACCGTAGTTATCACCCATCCTTATCGTGTCATCCTGATACCCAAGGGGAAGGTTCAATAGAAAAGACGTTGTGATTGGTTCCTTATTGTCTTTATTCTCCAGGCCAATAGTAAACGCTACAGCAGGAACTGCAGAACTGTAAGGATCTCGTGGATGAAATACTGGGTACGCGTATAGGTCTATTCCGACTAGTTCAGTTATGTTGCCACCTTGAGGAATAAAAATAGATCAGAAATTACAGTGGAACTGCTATAGAGGAAATTTCGTGTGACTGTGAAAAGCTCGCGGCACGAACACGGTCGTGACACGGTTAAGGCACGGCAAGGCACGACAAATTCTAGAAAGCATCACGGTCGTGGCAAGGCACGCCTAGGACACCGATTGTGCCGCGAGCTTTTCACTGTCATACGAAAATCCATAGAATTTTACTCTTGAGAATCGAAGACTTGAAAACATTCCATTGTTTTGTCCTCCAAATTGAAGTGCTTTGGGAAATTGCTGCAGGGGGTCTATGCTTTAAAAAGGTCTAAAATTTGTTCTCTTACCGGGTGACAGTTTACTAACAGGATAAGCTCCTGAGTACGACAACTCTTCCACCCCAGGGTACGTGTAAGGGGGATGTGTCCTTAGCAACGCCGCTTCACTTCTATTCTTCTTAGCAACGCGCACCCCAAGAACAGCCATATCCAACGATCCTTTGTTCAGTTTGGCAGATCCCCCCGGAGATTGGTTTTCGATTGTCCATTCGTGGAAGGAACCATCGGCGCGCAGTTCAAAGGAGCCGGTTGACAGCCCACCAAGAGGGACGGCAGAACGCATGCCTGTTGGAGGATCTTTGGTATTGACACGACTTACGATCCCTGATGTGCAGTTGTCTACCCCTGAACGAATATCAGGTACTGCACTCTTTAACCAGCAGCAGTATGAACCTATAGATTATTCATTGTTAATATATCTTATCAGAGTTGATACCATGACTGTATCACGTGATGAGTTGCCAATTACGTTGGATGGCATTTTCGAAGCAAAGCAAACATTTCAAATTGCTAGAATTTTACAACTAGCAGACTTTGATTTCTTTAGAAAGGAATTAAAGCTTTTATTTAAATTTTATGTTTTCCACCGAATGTGGCACGGAAATAGTTACTTTTACAGCTGAGCCCGCAATGAGATAATCTTTTGTTTCAAGAATCATTCAAGTGATGCTATCGGGTCAGTAACAATATGCCATTTTGGAATAAGGTCCTTTTGGTGTTGCAGGCTTCTCTGTACTCTGGGTTGGGGTTATTGTTTTTCAGGGTATTGTTTAGCTGGAAATTCATTCTCCTTGGTTAATGTTTTATTGTCTTCATGCCTCGCGTGCCTCCAACACCAAGAAAGAGACGCCGATCTTTTTCATTTATGATTTTATTGAAAAAGATAAAAACCATATTATTGGTTTACATGTGACGTCATAGCCACCATTTTGGATGGTCAAAAGATTTGATCTTTTCTTTTGCTATAGCTAGATATCCAAAATGGCGGCCGTCTTTTGTTATATTTTTCTCTTATGAATGAATACAAACCTCTATAGCCGAGATTCGATTTATCTTTGTTTATTCATCCATCCATCCATGCATTCATTCTTCCATTCGTTCATTTATTCGTTCACTTTTTAAATCTATTTTTCATATAACAGTACCTTTATCACAATTTCTTGTCTCTCCTTCTTGTATTCGTACAGTCCATGATCTACAGCGAGGTTCACGGCAGCAGTACTTAGCACACACTCGAGCGTTGTTCATCATTGTGTTACCCAGAATGCTCTTCACTTGGAAACTTAAAAACACGCTACCACGCATATCTGTGCGGTTGAACCATCCAGTAGTGGAACATTCGGAGAAATGTTCGGGAATTTCATAAAGGTAAGAGTATTGAGAGAATAGTCTAGTGTTCCAAGAAGCGCTGGTCTAAAAATAGAAACGAATATGAGGTTTAGAGGATGGGGGTAGTTGAGGACTTCAACATAAAGCAACTTACTCTAGATACATTATAATCCTCCACAAACAAGCCACACTGTTTAAGATTCTTGAAAGTCATTGTCTTCTTTACGGTCGATGGTTTGTTTCCAAACTTCAAGGCTTCCAGTGCTTTTAAGAGTTTATCCTCCTTGTACTTCTTGGTCACTGTCAAAAAAATTAGCACGCAAATCACTCCCGACACCAATCCTTCGTTTACACGTTACGTAATCGCGGCCATCTTGGTACCTCCAACATGGCCGCCATGCCTTTGTATTTTGATCATCTTGGAAATAGTTACAAGCCATTAATTACCAATCTTATAGTACTATATAGTATTACATCTTATTGAAGTCGGTAGAAATGAAACGACAAATCGCTGGAACACGATACCAGCGACAGTTTCCTCTTACATCGTGTCTTTCCTATCCGATTCATTCTTAGTCAATCCAAAAATCTTATCAAGTTACGATTTCTAGCGAATGCCACGTGTTTTAGAGCAGATTTTGTTGAGTGGAAAACGAGACGACAAATTCGTAACCGTACTGTAGCAGTACCGTACTTTACCGTAACCACGTGCGTTGGCTGTGTTTAGATGATTCACAGGAAAATAATGGGAAGCCATTTCAGTATTTCGGCATACCATACCGTGTACGTGCTGTAAGTCAGTACCGTACGTTTCCCACTCATACGATAACCATTCTAATGGGAAGCCATTTCCGTGTTACTGCATACCGTACCGTGTACGTACTGTAAGTCAGTACCGTACGTTTCCCACTCAAACGAAAATCGTTCTATGATTAGATTACGTAAGCACACGAGACTTTTATTATCAGAGCGCGAGTTGATCTAGTATTACCTACATTACCTTTTTGTACTTTTTTGCCAAAATATCTCGTACGGAATGCAGCTCTCTGCTGATCCAAGTTCTGTTTTGATTTATTTGTTTTCTGGGCATCCATGGTGCTTAGGTGTATAGATTCTTCGATAAGCTTTTTTTCTTTTTCTTTTATGAATTCATCGCCCTGTTTCACATCCTTCGTTGCTTTGGTACCTTCTGGTTGAGATGGTTTTGGTTCATCTTTATTTTCAGATGTGACTTGTTGATCTGTCGCTGATAAGGCTATCAGTTTTTTCTCTTCCTCTTCAGCCAACTTCTCTTGTTCGTTTTCTGCATTTTTCGTTTTTATATGGATATCTTCTTTTTGTGTTTTATCCTGATTGTTTTGAGGCTGTTTTTGTGAAATTTTATCAATTTCAAAATGGCTGTCACTCACAGAGTGATACGCGGGTGACAGAGAAGAGGGAAGGACTTTCGCTTTGTTGCCATTGTGTTTGAGAACTTTACTTTGCGATGCAGTTTTGGTTTCTTTTCCAACAAAACTATCTTGCTTCTTTTCTTTCCCATTATCATTTTTCTTTTTCTCCATTGTTGCAATTTCCTGTATTGCTTTCCTAGTTTGATCCTGTATTTCTCTGCTGCCGGTGTGGTTCTTTCCCCTAGTAGCAGAATTTTTCTTAACTTTTGATAATTCCTGCATTTTGAGGGATATATTCCTCAATCCAACAATCTTTTCGGCCAAAAACTTTATCAATTCTTCTCTCGTTAAAAGTTTCGTTTGCCCAATTTTTTGAGAAGTGTTAGAATTTCTAAGACTTTCATTAATGCGCTTTGCGTTCGACTTTATGTTTACTTTGACGGACTTTTCGTCATTTTCGTCTTCCACATCGCCACTACTATGTGTAACACCATTATCAATTTTACCTAAAGAGCTAACACTCACAGTTTCAGGCATTGCAGAAGAAGTGTCCACCGTATTTGTTTTAAGTTTTATGTCAGCATTGGTACTCCCCAATATTTTGTTTTGGACCGCATTACCAATTCTTCCATTTTTTATCTCTTTACTGTCATGATCCCCAGATTCATTTGCATTGGTTTTCTTGTTATCTTGTTTGAAATGTTCTTGGTAGAATCCTGATGATGGTACAGTTTCGGAGCTGCTAGTATTCTCATTCTGCGATAAAGTAGTCTCTGTAACGATTTCTTCCTCTCCAGATGTAGTTGAATAATCATTGTCTTCGTTTTTTATGTATTCTTGTTTTCCAACTGTGCCCGGTGTATTGATGTCAAAGGATTCTAAATCCTTGGAACTAGAGTCAGTTCCGGAACCACTGAAAGGAATATTGTCCCTTTCCTGTTCAATTTGAAATCCCTCTTCTTCGAAATTATTCATTTCTTCATCAATGTCACGGTTTGATTGGCTAAAATTTTCCTCAAAACCATTCAACGATCTTGGAATTCTCATTTTATCTTGGATCACTAAAAATGAAAAAAAGAAAGAAAGAAAACAAGAATATTATAAGCAAAAATAAATAAATAAATGAATAAATAAATAAAGAAGTAAATAGAGAAATAAAGAAGTAAACAAATAAATCAATACGTAAACAAACAAACAAATAAAACAAACAAACAAACAAATAAATAAATAAACAAATAAACAAATAAATAAATAAATAATAAATGAAAACGACAGGCAGACAAAATTTTGTGTAAGCGTAGTGGTTGTCAATCGTACTATGCAACTGCAAATCAATTCGAAAATCAATCAATTCGATTGTGAGCGGAAATGCGTCACAACTATTAAGTATGCCATTGCTATGAAAAACGACTTCCGGGTCCAAAATAAAAAAAACTCTTTTTTCTTGCTTGATATCAGGAACTGCTCTCAAAAATTCTGATTGTTTCAAGTGTTTCAGGTTTTTATAAATAATGTCAACGAAACTATGTCATAACGAAGAAGCCCTATAAATTTTCCCAGACTGCTCATTTTATGATTGAAGACTTTTGTTAATCATTTGGAGATTTAGACCATCTTAGTATATCACTACTAAAATTTAAACCATTTTGAATGCCAGTTTTATGATAATTTGTTGTTAAATTAAAGAAATCGTTTACATACCTGTCGAACACAGCGAGAAAGAGATCATCAGAAAAAGATACAAGACTCGCATCAAAGCCATCGTTACGATTCCAACACGATCATACACTCTACATTTATCAAGATGCCTCGCTTACAAATGAATAATACTAAAGTTGATCTGGAACTTCCTCCAATTTGATTCACGCTTCTTTAAAACACCAAAAAATCTCTTTCCATATCCATGTATTCTTGCCTACAAGTACATTATTTTCTCCTTACATGCTTTTTACGTAGATTATTTTGTTGGTAGTCAATATTAGACGGCTACGTAGCAAGAGTAAAGATAAAACGTTGACTTGAAAGCTGCTAGCTTAGTGTCTATTTAAGTAAAGATGTTTTTTGATCGTGGTGTTTTTCACTGACTAGCAGGTTTGTGGCAGGTACGGAACGAGTCCTGCGTAATCAACAACCTGTTGATATGCCAGTACAAACAACATAATTTAAAGCTTTGAATAATACAATTACGATGGATGTAGAGAAACAATAATACTGGGAAATAATGGAGATTTTTAAAGTTTCCATTACTTAATATGATACTACAGAGCAATATATAGCAAAAAAACAATCAAATATCTTGGACTTCCTGTGTCATGATGTGCCATTTGAAACTTAAGGTCGCATGACTTTTACTGATCGCCATTAATTTATCCTTTTAATCGAAAGAATTTCAACATTTAATATGCTTAATATATTTAATATCATATTTAAGGTTTAATTTAATTTAATTACTAGGGAATACATATCACAAGGAATAAAATATAACTGCCGGTCTTGGGCTTCCTGTACCATTTTGGAATATATGACCACGTGACTTTACCGTCAAAACTTGAATTTATTCTTTTTTATGTAGATTTTTTGTTAAAAAGATTTGCCATGTACACAGATTTGCCAACTCATATAAATAATTTTAAGTTTTTTTTAATTTTAAGACTAGCCTTGTGAGATTTAAACAGATTGATTTTAAATCCAAAGAAAAAAGAAAAGAAAGAAAGAAAGAAAAAAGGAAAGAAAAAAAAGGGGGGAAAGGGAAAAAAGGATCTTAATGGATCCATGAAAAAACAGAGGAGTTTGATTTTTATAAGAGGGAGGTCTGGATCTGAACCCGTTTCCATAGCAACGCCGTTACTATACTGTGGTGAGTATTATGGTTAGTACTATAAATGTGGAAATATTCATTGGAATCTGCTTAATTTTTGAAGAGTTATTTCCCTTTTTTGATTTGCTTCAAGTCCGAGTCCACCTTATGACGTCACCAGTTGCCTAATTTGCATATTCGGGGGGGGGGATCTCTGGAACAAAACGACATATCAAGAAACGGAAACACCATTTAGCTTTATTTTTTGCAAGAATTTTTTTTTTGTGTCATAGGCACTTCACCTACTACTTAATTTTCCGCTCTCCGGATTAAGATCCAAATTAAGTCTTAATTTAATATCAGTTTACATGGTAAAAGCTTTCCTGAAATTTTGGTGTTTATTACCACAGCGTTTTATGAACAATTCAGTCCGACAAGTTCTCTAAACTCCCGGACTAAGTCATTATTCATCTCTGATGTTTCTTTAAAATAAGAGTCTTTTGGCAGCGTCTCGCAGGTCTTTCATTCGCCATAGATACAAAACAGGATTGAGAGTAGAGCTCAAAGTTATCAAGAATTCAGCCAAATGTTTCATTGCAACACTTTCGATCAACGACAAGGAAAATATGTTGTACAGAACCATGGGTAGATATGACAGAAGGCAAAGCGCTAACACCATTACCATGGTTACAAGGGACCTCCGGTATTTCCAGATGTTAAAGTTTGCAGGGGGTTGATTTGAGGGATTATGAGCCACTTGAACCGAGAAGTTCCTCAGAGCACGAAAAGATACAGCATACGAGGCTGTAATAACCGATAATAGCGTTACAATATTTACAGACGTAGTAAAAAGAAGAGTTTTGACGTCAGCAAATTGAATCGCCGTGACAACCACAGCAAAACCAAATACCCACGAAAATATTGAAAATATTGCAACCCGTTTTTTAGTCACAATGTCGCGATATCGTGCCGTTGTTTTGATAGCCAGACATCGGTCTATACTGATCGCTGCTAGTGTTTCCATGGTCACCATACCAACAGAATAACCGATTCTTCGGTTGATTCTCCATGATAAGCAGAAAATCCGAAACGATTTTGTCAAAGCATGAATGAAAAAGAGACCAGACAGAACTTGAACGACCGCTCCAACGAAAAGATCTGTGAATGCAAGATTACACAAGAGAATTTTTGATGGCTTTTGTAGAGAAGGCGTTTTCCAGACAGTGATGATGACGAGAGCGTTAAGAAGTGTAGCAGTTATGGCTGTCAGTATATTTAGTACTATTAGAGGAATAGTAAATCTAGGGTCGTAGTTTTCCAGAGAGATTAACGGTCGTCCCTCGGCTTTACAGTCTTCCGATTCCATTGCGTCTCTAACACGTAGAGTCACATCTCAAGGGGGGAAATCTGCTTTATGACGAGCAAGCTAGAATAAAGTGAAGCTTTTAGGGACCAGTTATCATTTACAGAGGGGGGGGGGGGGGGCTGGGGCAAAAAGAGGGGGGAAATATTTCTTACAGGGAAAAAGGGGATCAATAAACCTTTCCCTAATTCGCTTGGATGATCACGAAACAATGGTTTCAAGTCCAGGTTGGCCTTGATAAACAAAAAATAAAGTTCAGTCTCGACTTGGCACCATTGTTTCGTGATCATCCAAGCGGATTCGGGAAAGGTTTATTGTGCAATCATGCTTGTATGTGTGTAGGGGGAGGTATAAATTGTGTTTGCTGTAAGCGGGGGCATTTCATTTGTCATTTGCACAAGCCCGTAGACTGAGGGGGTTCGAGGGGTTCGAATGACCCCCCCACGTGCTGTTGAGGTCCTGTCTGGATCTCGTTTTTCGGCTCTTTAAAAAAGTAAAATGAAGTTAAATTGAAAATTAACCCAACATACACAAAATCGAGAAAAAAGTTTTTGACTGACTATAGACTTAAGTAAGTCAGTCTTGTCCGTCATGTTATTGTAATCTGAAACCAGACATATAGGGAACAGGTCCACCCTTACTGGAAAACGAGCACACACACCCGTTCAGAATTCAGCCTACTGTCTTGATGCACCAACCCCCCCTGTAATAACGACTGATCCTTTAGAAACGGAGCTAAAAAATTTCAAGGGAGGCTTTACTGCTGTATTTCGTAAATTTGAATAAGCGAAGAAAAGTACAAAATGGTTGTTATTTGTTGTTCGTAAAGGTATTATCAATATGCAAAACAAAATCAAAATATTTGAAATCGGAAAAATAATGAATGATAATTGCAGAGTATTTCTAAAAATTACAAGTAAATTGTTTATGATTTAGAGGAATATAGCTTAGATAGTACGCGCGCAGTCTGATTTGCTGAGAGACCACCAAAATCTATGTTCTATTTCACCAGTAAAGACATGGTTTTGTCTCTCACCTATTGCTATATCATAAAAGCAATAGAAGATAGTTTTCTATGATTCTACCAGTGAACTACAGCACTTAGGATGTTAGGAGAAAAACTCGAAACAAACTTTTCTGCGTGTTTCACCCAACATCCCGCGTGCTCTATTTCACTGACAGTGTCATAGAAAACTATCTTCTATTGCTTAAGTAGAATAAAAACAGCTGCTGAAATAAGAATTAAAATAGACCTCTTTACTTTGGACGTAATGTTTTCCCATTTCAGATCACGTGTCATCCTGTTGGGAATAAAATTCTTTGTTTGAGGTTCATCCATATTAACGTATCTTCTCAAGCGTTACCATTAAACACAAGAAATAAAACCCAAGAGAATGACACGTGATCTGAAATGGGAAAACATTACGACCAAAGTAAAGAGGTCTATTATAATAGGACACTAGGAACTCCTTAACAAGACAATAGATTGGAAGATTAATCGCTTTTAGCTGTGAGGAAATTAGTTAAGTTTCTTCAGTGTTAACAGGAGGCTTGTTTTTTGATGCGTGGATGCACGTAAACGTGATGCAAGATTTAAATGTATGTATCAAAATAAGAGAAAAAGAATAAGCAGATCACCGGAGAAGTATATACAGAGTAGTATACAAATAGGAGTTCTTCGCCACCCTAGCTCCAGAACCGCTTCGGCCAGCCGGTGTATTCTGAGCCGCTTCGGGAGGAAGGAGATCGCATTGAATGACGTTATGTTTATTTTTTCGACTGCTCGTTTTATGTTTATTTTATTTTTTATTTTTTATTTATTTTTTTCTTTTTTTCTTTTTTTCTTTCTTTCTTTCTTTTTGGACCTGGGCCTTGTTGATGAACCTATGTAAACTGAGTAAATATTAATACTTTTAACTTCAATTAAGGCCTAATACTACTGAAAATTATTGAGGAATACCAGGATAGACCGATCTACGCCACATATCAAGGAATACGGAAGAAAAAACTGAGCTCCAGATGGGATTCGATTCCATGACCCTCTCAATTGAACTTCATCGCTATTTTCTATGCTACTGATCGACAGGGTTAATACTTTTGCCAGTACAGTTACAGTATGTATGTACAAAATTGTACAGGCCTAAAACTGGTTTCTACTGAACATCTGAAGTTGTTGTTAACCACTAAAGGATAACAAACAATAATGTCATAGCAGCTGTTTTAGGGTAGTTTTAAATTTGCGAATATTTTTCACTATTATTTTTGCTATTTATTACACCTTTTTTGTCAAGGCTGCGCGCTCTTCTATGAGAGCCTAAGTTTTTATGGAAATTACAGTTTCAATATTTTGAAGCACTAACTACGGAGCATTTCAAAGAGAAAATCTATTCCTATTTTTCGCTCTCATCATCTCATAATTTTCGCTTCGTCCATTGTTTTCTAACAACAGGCATCCGTGCTTTCCTCCTAATGGAATAGATTAAGACTTTATTTAACGCGGGGGACACTTCTCAGAATGGTGCCCTGCAAAACCGAGACGTGCCAATATCTGTGCAATTACAATAATGCCTAACACATTTTTTTCAGAAATAACGTTATATCATTTTATTATTATTATTATTATTATTATTATTATTATTATTTGTCAGTAGCAGGTGTGAGAAGGCCGTACGTGTCTTTGTCAAGACGTTCTCCCTGCATTGTGTCAAAAGTTCGTTTCGATGGAGTCCAAGATTTGTCATGAAAATGGGAATTCTCTCTCGGAATATAAAGTTGAGTTTACTGTTCCTTTGATTATATTGAATACAGCAACTGCAGTAACTGCGACTCTTCTTAATGCTCTTGTCATCATCACCATCTGGAAAAAACCTACTTTACAAACGCCATCAAGGATTCTTCTGTGTAGTCTTGCAATGACTGATCTTCTCTTCGGAGCAGTCGTTCAAGTTCTGTTTGTTATATATTTTATTCATGCCTTGACAAAATCGTTTCGGATTTTCTGCTTCTCTTGGGCAATTGCTCGTCGAATTGGTTATTCTATTGGCATGGTAACCATGGAAACGCTTGCGGGGATCAGTATAGACCGATGTCTTGCTATAAAGACAAGTGCAGGATATCGCATCATTGTGACTAAAAAGAAAGTTATTACGTTTATAATGTTTGCTTGGACTTTCGGTTTCTTTGTCGTCATAACTTCAATCCAACTCTTTGACCGCAACACTCTATTTTACACTACAGCTTTGAATATGGGGATCATGTTGTCTATAATAATCATAGCCTATTCCATAGCCTTCCGTGCGTTTAGGAAGATATCCTTGCAAGTAGCTCCGAACCACAACCACCCAAGCCCCAACCAGCGAAACCACGACCACGCAAGCCACGACCACGCAAGCCACAACCAACCGAGCCACAGCCAACCAAGCCACAGCCAACCAAGCCACAGCCAACCAAGCCACAGCCAACCAAGCCACAGCCAACCAAGCCACAGCCAACCAAG
>WUAP02126833.1:0-14733 GCA_015163945.2 Stichodactyla helianthus | reverse complement strand
TTTAGAACAAAAGAAATGACGCACTTCCGTAACAAACTCAAACTCCTCTATGTTTGCCAACTTCGTTGGCAATTAATAATTCAACGTTTTACTTCATTTACGTTGATAGCAGGTTGAAGTCAAAACATTTATTTGCACATGCAGTATTAATCTAGTTTAATCATTTATTTATCTAATCACATATTTAATATTGTTTCTTCACAACATGAGCACTTTCGGATATCGTTCTAGACTACTAATAATGCTAAAAGTTCGAATCTATACTTTTAATGATATTTCTTTGAAATTTCTATTATGAATACAATAAAAACTAGAGCAGAGCCTATCATTGGAGTCATACAAATTCATAGACTGATGTCACGCTATATCAGTGCTTACGCATTGTTGCTTTTGATGTAGCATGACATAAGCTAGGCATTTAATTACAATGTGATACATAAGCAAGATGCAATCAGTTTGTCATAATTCCTTTACCCACTGTATTCAATGAGACGTGCTGGTCGAGACAACAGTCGCAACAAGGTATTTGGCAATAGACTGCCGTCAATCAAAAATACGTACTATAACTATTTATATCATTCTTGCTTGGTTTCTCCAGCCATTTTATCTTATCCATCTATCTTATCTATCTATCCATCCATCTCATGCGATCATCATATTCAACTATCCATCCACTGCGACCATCTTATCCATCCAACTACCTATCCACCCATCTCACGCAACTACTAATCTTATGTATCCAACTACCCACCCATCCATCTCATGCAACCATTTTAATATCCATCCAACTGCCCATCCATCCACAAACTGAATCACCTTCTCAGCATTAATTAAGGGAATTCAAGTGAGGTGATACGTGGATAACCTGCCTTTTTTTGAAACAGAGAAGTCAGTAGCTTAGTCAGTAGCTAGTATCACTTAATACTTAACGTAATTAGATATTTAATATGACAGGGAAATCCCTTAAAGTTGACATATTCTACTCCAAGAAAAGTTGAACATCTGTCTTTTAACTTCTTACAAGCATCTTTTCTTTTTTCTTTGAAAATCTACATGTATGTGGAATTTTTCCTTCCTTCAACTAGTTGTGCTTCTTTTTGTTTCTTTTCTTTTTCATTTTATCAGTTTTAAGGTGTGGTACAGATGTTATTTTACAATGCAACTTTGGCAAAGTACACATCACCTTTCATATTTCTGTTCTTTTAGTTTCATAACTGCAATGGAGCAGCAAGTCAAAATTGAAAATTAAACATCAAAAATGCACTAAAATCAAGTCCACAAGTCTCCTTAAAAGCCAACAAAATGTACACTAGATTTTTTACCAAGAAAAACCCAAAATGCCTAGAAGTTTGGATTGATGTATAACTAATGGTGCTGTTATTCAGTTGTCAATTCCTTCTTAAATTATCATTTTTATAAATATTCCTAAAGCTCTTAAATCATGTGCATGTTAATACACAGTATTATATTATTAATGTAAATAATTTCAAATCAAAAGTTGATTATAAATATGTTAATGTAAGAGGTCTGGATATGGATCTGATGCAACAGGAGTGATCTGAAGGTGGCCAGTTTACTTCTCAATGATCGTCATGTTTTTGTGCTTCCTCAAAGAACATGAAATCCTGTAAGGGAAATGAAAAAGTTGCAAAAGTTGCTTCACAAAAAGTGATAAATAAATGCATAGCTGACTAAGTACAGATGAAAGGACTGTAACCTGCTAAGCAGCAGTTCCAAGAAAGGAAAATCTGCACAGATCTGTTTGATGTAATAGATCAAACATGGAAAAGAGTGCTTCACCAGATATCCATACACCAAGAAGTGGGTTAAAAAAATGAGGCTCCATCAAGTTTTTACAGTGTGAATCAAAAAACCATGGGCATCTAGAAATATTTCAGGAATGTTTCTTGACCAATAAGAAATGTACCAGGTTAAAGACCAATTTTTGAATTGGCTAAAAACAGTGGAAACATTCCTGACAAATTTTTAGCTGCCCCTGGTTTTTTGATTCACACTTAACCAGTTTTTAACCTGTTATTTTCTTAATTTAGTCTTAATTTACCACCTCTGGATGGTTTCAAACTGATCTGAACAAAGGTTCCTATATCCCTGTGAAGAAATCTCTGCTAAGCAGGGTAGATGGAAGATGCTTGAATGCATGGAAGGGAGGGAAAGGATGGCTGGATGCATGGCTGGATGCATGGATAGACAAATAAAAAGGTCAAAACTTACAATAAGGAAACTAGCACCAAGTATGACAGCTTTGATGTTCACATCAAGGTCCATGGGAACTGTACACAAGAAAAATAAATATAGATGTATGAACACTTGTTCTATCTCACAACTCACTCCAAGACATATATGGTGGCTAAGTTGCTACAACTAGCCCTAATGCAAGGCTAACTTGCTTTTAGTCACCAAGTATTTCCTTACATGTAATCCCAAAGTTATCAGCATCAGTGAACATCTCTTTTGCCAGGCCAGACCATTGTTTGGAGACTTTTCCCACTTGATTTTGACCATCAGCTGACAAAACCTGTGATGTATAAGTACAAAATTAAGGTGAAACTTTGATGACTCTAGGAAACATCTATAGATACATTTTTGGGAATGACCATCTAACCTTTGAAACTGACCTGAAATTCAACATCCCCACAAAGATTACACTGACACAGAGGTCCTTCAATCAGTAAAACTGTCTCACGATTTGCATTCTGGATTGCAAACTTAGGAATACAAATTGACCATCTGAAAAGAAGGGAAAAAGGAATAAATGAATGAGATTGAAAATACAGGATGTATGAAAAAACTGCTGCAATTTATGACCTGATTTTACCATCAGGACCTGTTTTTGGAACAGTAAAATATGCATAATTATATGAAGATGCCATAATTTGTCTGGATTTAGTTTCAACTTTACTTGCCAAACAAAGACTCAAGACGTGAGAGCTTTGGATGCGAATCACTTCTGCACATGTATACACAGTTACCAGTAATGCATGCCTGTGTTGTTATGGGATACATTTATGTGATTGGGTTACCTGTGCCCTCATGAATAAATCCATATGCTTCACAATATGGTGTCTTAATCATAGCTCAAACATATAACATATGTCTTATGCATTAAAAGAGGTGCAAAATACTTACAGCTGGGCACAATATCCCACGACAGTTCCTGGAGGTGACTGCACCTCTACTTCTTGCAGACAACAAGGAAAAAAGCAAGAAGAACAACGAAGGGGACGGGTTAAATGAATCACTTCACGCTGGAAGTTATCAAGTATCTTCATCTCAAATGGACGTCCTGGCCCACAGCACTGACGAGTACAGCAATCAGTGTCTGTCAAAAAATTTTTAGCTTAATATAAAACAAGACATACATTTGGTAATTCTATATAGTAGAAATGAAATCATTCACACACATATTTTAGCAAGAGCTGTATTAATGCATGTATATGTTTTCTCACACATGCACACTGACATTACTTTATCTAATTAGAAGAAGCTTTTCATTGGATATACATTCAATGTCACTAACGTTGTCCACTGAAAAAAGACATTTAGACTATAAGAAATATCATGTGATACCTAAAAACTCCCTCTAAATGCTTGTTAAAGAAAATTACCATGTATGTAGAGTTTATATTTATTATTCCCTGTTCACTGTTGATAATACTACAGTTTAAATTTGAATTTTTATCCCTTTAAACAAATAAACAAATGAATCAAAGATGTTTAGACTACAAGAAATTTTCTTGTAGTCTAAACATCTTTTTTTGCTGGACAAAGTTATAATGTTGACTGTATATATTAAATGCATTTGATCAAACCAAAAATTTATG
Source organism: Stichodactyla helianthus (assembly GCA_015163945.2). Classification (NCBI taxonomy): domain Eukaryota; kingdom Metazoa; phylum Cnidaria; class Anthozoa; order Actiniaria; family Stichodactylidae; genus Stichodactyla; species Stichodactyla helianthus. Next base: position 10,891 of record WUAP02126833.1, on the reverse strand, counting down.
CATGATTCAAATGAAACCAGCATGGTTCAACACCTGTTTACAGGTGATAAATTAAAATATATATACATCTATATATGAGCCACTTCCTTCCAACATCTTATGTCAAGATTGTCAGCTTGAATTCAAGGGATAAAAGATTCAAATAACAAAATTACACATTAATGACAGTGTAAAAACTATACAATTCTTTGTAAACACGTGCTTTAAAAAACATGAGTCACCTGTAACTGAATAGGACATCACATTAACCTAAAACCTAATGAGAATGATGTAGTTACATCTCTTACTCTGAGTAAGGGCTAATGTCTGAAACGTCAGTAAAGAGTTAAGCATGTATTTTTTTACACAGTGTTTCAACATTCAATAATAATATCCATATGCTATCTATAATGCCAATGCAGTCTATACTAGTATAATCACTAGAAATTATATTATGTCCATCACCATGGCAACCACAAATAAACAAGTGTATATCAAAACATCCAATGTTTACTCAGAAATATATATAATGATAGTTTTAGAGACCCTTCACTTTTGGCAATGGAAAAATAAAAGCATAAAAATGTGAAACATGAGTTTGTTCGAAAAATATTGAATAAAAAGTACGAAAATTCTGAACAAAACACTAAAACATACTTTAAATACTAGATTAAACAAATCCAACGTTTCGAATGTATTCAGCTTTTTTGTTGCTTAACTTACAAAGAAAATATAAGTTATTTAGTTATAGAAAAAAATATTAAAAATCGAATCAAAAGCAGAGCAAGTAATTATAACATACGACGTTGGAGTTTTGAAAAGGTTTATGATAATTAACTCCCATTTTGTTGACAAGTTCAGATCTTGATTAAATTTTACCTTCGGCTGCAAAATAAACTTGCTGTCCCATGTTATTTTTTACTTTGTACTTGTTGTTCGTCTCGAAGCCAGTAAATGCTATGAAAAAGGCAAAGAGGAGTTATATAAACCTTATTACATATTTTTATCGCTTTAGAAAATGTTCGACAAAGAATAAAGATCCCCTCGACATTCGATATTCACGTTACTGTCGTGATACCTTCTAAAAGCTCTACTTGTTGGTGGATCAATAGTTGGTCGATTTGGGTCAAATATTCTAGTCCAGGCGGGCAGTTCGCTGGTGCTTGTGGTGCAGGCATCCATAGCTGTCCTTGTGGAGCTAAAAAAATATAAAGAAAGGATACATTTTGTATTCTTTACATGCGTACAACATATAACTAAGACTTGTACATCTTACGACAGGAAACGGGAAGAAACTTTGACCCTGATCATTGCGCTTTCAAGAAATTACAGTTACGCTAAGTTCCGATGGGATCTACACCTGACTTGGTCCATGAAAATGCTCTCGAAGTTTTCTTTTTGCCCACGTCTGACTTTTTTATTTTAAGCTGTTTTTAGATTCAAAACAATTGAACTCCATTTTGAACATGTTGCCTACCCCAACGTATATTACGATATCCTTCAAAGTCTCAGTCAGTTAAGATTTTGCGATCTACACAGGTCGTCCACAGCTACTTTATTTAGTTTAAACTTGTAAAATACCATATATAAAATCAGCCGTAATTAAGTATAAAAAAAGAGTCAGTCTTTGTTAAAAATTATTCAATATAAGCTGGCAAGCGTCTCGGTTCCCGCGCAAATACAATCAAAAATTTCGTAGACAAAACACACAAAAAGATTACTGTGAAAAAAGACAGCAGCGAAGCAAAAATACACGTCAAGTTTATCTCGAGAGTTCTAATAGGGTTTTCAAGCGATCTTGGTTTTATTTCGATCTGGGAATAAGATTGTTTACCTGCCGTATATCCGGGTTGTTGTACTACTGGAGGTGCATAGCCCGGTTGGGCAGCAGCATATCCAGGTTGATATGGAGGATATTGACCTCCAGGAGGTGGATAACCAGGCTGGCCTTGAGGTATCTGGTTAGGATATTCTACAGGAGGAGGATGGCCATAAGCGGGTTGGGCCATTTTTAGAAAAGATCTTTACTATATGGCTAAAATGGATCCCTTCAACCACAAGTTTTGGTTTCTGACGCAGTATGGAGAGAGACTAGGACTCATGTTTGTTTTCTTTTCCGTACCCCTCCCCCCACAGAAATAATCCACTCGCCGCAGCCCACCCCTATGAGTTAATTTTCGCATAAGCTGAATTTGGAAGTTTTGGAAAAAAGGGTTTTAGAGAAAGAGAGAGAGATTTCGAAAGATTCAAGAAGGGAAAAATAATCAAAATGATTAAAAAAAAGAATACACGTTAACCACCCACCCCCCCCAAAAAAATTGAGAGAATAAAGAACAAAAAAGAAAGAAAGAAAGAAAGAAAGAAAGAAAGAAAGAAAATGGGCTTCATGAGACTGAAAGTGCTATTTACACAATAATTCAAAGCTCTGTAAGCCTATTAATGTGCAGTTCAAAAAAAAAAAAAAAAAGAAAGAAAGAAAGAAAGAAAGAAATGAGAAAAAAAAGTAAAAAAATAACTAATAAAAATTTACTAACTAAACCATTAAAACAACCCAAGTAAAAGAGGCAAGTCTTTAACCACTATACCATACAGAAATTTTCATGCCCTTTAACTTTTTCCAAAACATTAAATAAAAAATTCTTACTAACCCTGATTAAAAATGTACCAGCATGTGGCCTAGTGGTAGAGTATCCACCTTATGACTGGGAGGCCGTGTCATACCAAAGACGTTAAAAAATGGAACATACTGCCTGCCAGCTTGGTACTCAGTATAAATGGTATGGAGTATGGAAGTTAAACACACAGAGCCACCAGCAGACCAGCCCCCTGCTGTGGCTTTCACTACCTATGTAGCCGTGTGGCCTAGGGCTATGGAAACGGAGATAGGTGCCGCCCTATACGTCAATTGATGTGGGAAGGAATTTAACTTTAACTGATTAAAAATGCAAAATCAAAATTGAAAAATTGAAAATTCATATCAAATCAAAACCAAGCCTAATCTTTTACCATTATCATGGAAACAATAAAACATTTTGTGAGCATTACTATTTTTAAGTTTTGTTTTTATGGAAATTACAAATTTTGTACAATAGATAAGGGAATTAGCAATCATAAATTTGACAAGTTATAAATAAATTACCCTGTCAGACACAAAGCATTAAGATTAAAATGTAGTACAAAAAAGTTACTTTCAGTTGCATTCTTTACAAAACTTCCTAGGAATGAGGGATACAGGGTCTAGGGAAGTTATCAGCCCATCTCTGGTTCAAAATCCACAATAGACCTTATTCACTTGGGTGTAATGTTTTCCCAATACAGACCTCTTGGGAATAAGATTCTTAGTTAAGGTTTATCCATATTAATGTATCTTCTCAAGCATTTACCATTAAACAAAGGAAAAACTCTCCAAAAGAATGACATGTGACCTGTATTATAGGAAAACAGTGAAAAGGTCTATTACTGGTTAATGATGATTGATTTCCCATACTATATTTGTGATACAAAAAATTGTGAACACTAATCCAGTTGCTTTCATGCAAAGAGAAATGTAAATTGAATGTTGTCATGGTGACAGAAACAGATAAAGGCACATCACCTATTTTTTCTGAAGCACACAGGTCACACATTTAATTTTTTATGTACCAAGCAAAATCCAATTTAAACAAAGCCATCTCATTATCTTTTGTTTTTATGCATTCATTACACGAAATGCTTGGTGTCTGATCTCAGTCTAAATAGACATTAATTTCTTAGAAGATATGATGGACACTTTCTATTGTCTACATATCTGACAACAAAGTTTAATAAACTAGCAAAAAAAATTAATATTGCCTAGTGTCCCACTGGTTCTCTGTTTTAATAATGAACTAAAGAAAAAAGCAAAGACTTGTTTCTTCACAACTGTGTCAACCATAGGTTTATTAAAGATTCATAACTATACAATATCTAACAATGGATATTGATTAAATTCTCAACAACTAAACAATAAATAATAGTGACTTTTTCAATAAATATTCCATTAAAGGAGCTGTAAGTATGTATTCTTTGGAATGGTGTTTCACTATAAAACATTCGATATCAGTTATAAAATATAATTTTTCTATTTAAGTTTACTAATGTTAATATTAGATTTAATATTAATTATTTCAAATAATTTGTGTTTTCAAAAAGTCTTTATAAAAGAGTAAAAATATGTGTTTAAGAAAAAATATTAATAGGTTCTGAAATAGAAAATAAGTAAAGATCCTCATCAAATGTAATAAAGCTTTTTCAACATCAAATAAGTTTAAACAGCCTGATATTTACGAACTGTCAATGCTCATAAATCTTTCGTGTATATATGTCAAGGCTTCAAGAGTTAAACTATCCCCTAAACAAATAACCCTTGACAGTCGTTGGTCAGTCCATTTGCGAACTGTACGGGATAAAGATCGATCCCACACAAAAAGCTTACCCCCTATGTTAAAGGGTTGGACGCCAGCCCTCTTGGCTATCAAACCAAGGTACGCATCTTCGACCTTAAACCTTGGGATTTCTTTTGACAACTCTAAAAACTCATCCAGAAGTTCTCCAGAAAACGTATAACACGGTCCAGCGCAGTAGTTGGGGAAAAACCTCCTCTTATACTCAGTTCTACTAACGTAATGCTTGTCTTTGGGATTTCTGGAAATATAGGCTCTGTAGTGCACGTACCCACCATAGAGTCTAGAGGGTACCTTCCCCTCTGCCAACCATTTAGCGAACCTTCGTATGCGAACATAAATATCGTCATCAACTTTAAGAATATACTTTGGTTCATACTGCTGAGCCCATTCAAAGGCATACCATACTTTATCAATAATATTTCTGTATGTTTCATAGCTTGGAGCCCGTAATATATCACCGTATTTTTCCGCCTCGTCTTCCAGGGCTTTATCTAGCTCTTGATCGCCTGAAATCCCCAACATGAATACGACATAATACGTGAAGTTTGTAGCGTAGTTTGATTTTAAACCTCCTTGGAGTGGTAGACTTGCTTTAGCCCACGTTTTCCGAATGAGATCTCTTCTCTCAAAAGATTTCGGGGCTGAAGTAACAAGAACTAATAGGAAAATTCCCCCTTTTTTGTGGTTAAAATTTAGAGGTTTTAAAATCTTGCTCTCAAGGGAATAATTTGAAAACGTCGTTTCCTCAACCGTCGTCACATTGGTTGTTGTTGGAATATAAGCCGTAGGTTCTTCAGTAATGCGAGTCAGATTCTTTGCAGCTTGATGCAACCATCTAAACTGTTCGTCATTCAGGTCAACCGAACCAAATACTTCAGCTTCTGGTTCAACCGACTCAGAGTCAATTTTCCATTTCGTCCACGCACTGCGAATGTTATCCTGAAAGCTAAAATGATTTAAACGCAAGATTCTGGATTTTATGATAAAAACCAGGAGCAATGATGCTTGGATGATGACTAGAATAAACACCAGGATCTTTTTTGATAGCATTACTGTTTACTCTTAATCAGCTACTTGTCCATTTCTGTTGTTTTCTGTCAACCTTAGTCGGAGAATGAGTGCAACGCGCGAGCTGTGGTGGCGTTTTGTGGGAAACATGATCCCTAATATACAGGATCTTGAGAGTGGATGGGTGGGTAAGGTAGTTTTAATAAAATCCTAGTGATGAGAATAAATTCTGGAGAAATCCCAGCGTTTTGATTTCACACTCTCGCAACCGATTGGCTTTTTCAGAATCGATCTTAAACCACTAGAACGAACTTCAACACGGTACGTACTATTTACCTATCGCTTTTTTCGAATGATGTTGAGTCATCCCTTGAATGTTTACGTACACAGTAAAACAATTTTTTCCCCGCATTTTTGTAACCTTCCAACTACGTGGAATCCCTATCCTTTTTCGACTGATATGACTATGGATACTGATCTCTTAAGATCCATGCACTGATAGAGAAAATCCATTAAAATGAACAAAGCTTTATATTCGTTAAATTCAGCAAAAACCAAACACACATTTTTGGAGATTTTCAGAAAAATCGAAAACAGCCAGTGGTAGTAGCGAGTGCAGTTACCTGCACAGCACATATTTAAGTTTTGCAATTAAAATCCATGTTGGTTTACTTTGTTTCATGCCAAAAATGGTCTTGTTTCAAAAATTAAGTTTACTTAAACTCAGTTCAGCACTTGCGCATGAGCCGAACCGAGTCAAACTATCACTGAAAAAAAGGTATTTTCATGATTATACCTTTGCGCGAGTTTATTTTCTTAGCTGTGTTGGAAATTGTTTCGAGAAATCAATAAACATTCCAGGTGTGGTTCTTTTGTTGCGTTATGGACGCACTTGGCGATCAAAAAAGACGTATTATAAGTATATAAGCGCCAATAACACTGAACACGGGAAAAGTAATTCCGCCCTTTTAGGAAATGTTGATCTTTTTGTTTCTTTTTCTTTCGTTCTTTCTTAATTTCTTTCGTTCTTTCCTTCATTTTTTTTTTTTTTTTTTCTTTTTCTTTTGGTGGCGACTCATGTTACGCTGTGGTACCGATGGTTTTTCAGATGTTTTCCAAAACTTGTATTATTGCTGTTTTGCGTTTGTACTCTGGCAATGAACGAAAACTGATCCATACCTTAACCTGGTGAGAACAGGCTCTCTTCTCTACTCCCAACCCTTCACTCCTCAGTCTTTACATTTTACTATACCAAGGAGAAGGTTTATATTCCCCTTTCTTCCACCTCCCCTCCCCTCCCCTCTCTCAAATAGTATTTCACTTTGCGTTTGCTATGCATTCTGGGAAATTCAAGATGGCCGACACAGAGAAGGAAGAGATCAAAGACATTGCTATGGAAGACGCTAGTTCTACTCCCTCAAAAGACAAGGAACAGCAAAAAATGTTTTCCTTAAAGAAATGGAATGCAATAGCTATGTGGTCCTGGGATGTAGAGTGTGATACATGTGCTATTTGTAGAGTTCAAGTTATGGGTAAGTTCAGAGACATTTTTTGTAATAAGGCTTAAGTTTATTTTTTATCGTACTTAATAAAAAGTTAGCGAAGGAGGTCTTGTTCTCCTATCGAGTTCTTTGAATTTTTACCAAAAGCCCTTTTTTCTTAACCAGATCTAATTTATTTTGTGTTTTAGTTTATATAAGAAAATGACTTTGAAACAATGACATAAAGATGTCTGTTTGTTATATGCTTTCAGATGCTTGCTTGAGATGTCAATCAGACAACAAACAAGAAGAATGCGTTGGTAAGATAAATATATCCATCTGTTCAAAGTAGTGTGCTTATTCTACTGTACGTTATGATGGCTATGTGATAACCCTTCAATATCATACAGTGTCAAAAGGTGTAACCCCTTTTCAACTTTTTACATACACCTATCAATGTTACTACAGTGTTACTACGGTTGCTACATACATTACATTGTACGGCTGCATTTCCAGCATGGTTGGTCCTTGTGGTGTAGTGGTTAACACATTGGACTAGTAAACTGAAGATGTGGGGTTCGATTCCTGCCAAGGGCTTAATGTTAGTTCTCTTTATCCTTTCTATCAATGTTAATTAAGCCAGCGGTGGTGAAGAAACAGATAGGCCAGGCTATGGCAGGGATTTTCTTATAGGATTTGCTGGAGTTGTGTACAGTGTTCAGCAATCCACATTTGTGGGAAAAAATCTATTTTTTTTAGTTCAAAAGTTAAACAAGCCCTTATTAGGCTTTTGTTGAATTCACAGTATATGTCTAATAGCCAATTAGAGAGCACAAGATTTTTTGGTGGTTCCTGGATGTGAGGGCATAGCCAGGGAGAGGGATCCAGGGGGCCCAGGTCATCCCCATCCTGCTGGTAGTTTTTTTTAGTGCCCTTGATAGCAAATAGATTAGTGCAAAAGATGCTGATTCCATCATTCCACTCAGCAGTTGTATCAAAGAAAGTCATTGTCACACTGTGGAAACCTAAACACTGAAGTAGTCACATGATAAGTTCATGCGACTTACTGTACCAATGTTCTGAAAATGGGTTTTGCCCCCCACCCCACCCCCCAAGGCAAAATCCTAGCTATGCCCCAGGCATGTGTCCACACAGTTTATCCAAAGTGACGTAATTTAAGGCCGGGATTACATGGTACCGGACAAATTTTTAACCGTTCAAAAAGTTGTACTTTTAGGCCTTCCGTTTACACGGGACCACGCTATCCGGATAAAAATTCGTATGGTGATCTTTTGTGCAATTAAAGAGACGGCTCTGTGTAAACTGGTGTAAACGGTATGTACCGGTCAACTTTTTAAACGGTCAAAAATTCGTCCGGTACCGTGTAATCCTGGCCTAAGAAAACAACTCATTTTAAGATTGTCCTTTTTTGTAGATGTGCCATTATTAATGATCAAATGTCATTTTTCCAGTTGTTTGGGGAGAATGTAACCATTCCTTTCATAACTGCTGTATGTCCCTATGGATAGTTCAAAATAATAGATGTCCACTGTGTCAACAAGAATGGGTGGTTCAAAGGATTGGAAGATGATCAAGTTAGGGACAAATTAACAAAATACCTACATTTATATTTTTCTTTCTCCAAAAATTAATATCTTCACATGTCAGACAGCTAAACAATTTAACTTATTCCTTGAATTCATAAAAGTTGCCCCATGTAACAAAATCCAGAATCCACAGAAATTTTACTTTAAGAATCTGAAATCCAGGACTTGGATCCAGAATAGTTCTGTTTCACATTCCATAAAACTGCTGCAGTTTGTAATGACAACAGACTCAATTGTAGAGGGTTATAGCCTCATTTATAAGTAAGTTATTCGTAGATCTAGTGAAAGTCTGTGAATTTTAAAAGTGTATTTTTCAAGTTGTACATTCTTTGCAGTTGGTATTTGAGTTATTTGCTCTCAAATGAGGCTAAACCTGTACAAATGAATCCGTGATCAAGGATTGCAACAGTAACGCAAAAGAGGGCTTCAGTACTGTACTTGGGATCTGGAATTCACTAACACTTAAAATCCAGAATCCAACTTACGTGGGGCTAAAAAAAAAAACATTTCTCCATTTTTTTTTTATATATATATTAACAGACATTACATGGCTGCTTGGAGATACAAATTTCATATTCTTGGATTTATACACTTTTTTTTTTTTTTGGATTTATACATTTATTTCAAAAAACGTTGTCGGCATTGATTGACAATTGACAATAGGAGACCACAAGGGATGTTGGTAAATTAAACTCGAATTAATTTATTTGCATTTGCTATCACAGACACATATTCACCTGCAGAACTGAAGACAGTAGAGAAAGTTGTACTGCAGTATCAAGTGAATCCACAAATAAATTAATTACAATTAAAAGTACCGATATCCCTTGCAGTCTTCTATTGTCAATCAATGCTGCAACAACCTTTGAAATAGGTGCATCTGTGAAGCCATTAGAGTGATGACACTTAATCCATGAAGCAGAAACTAATAGTTCAAGTCTAATAGACAAATAGACACAAAACAAAGCAATGGAATTGGTGTCTACTAATCTCTAGACTAATAACTATTTCACAGTTTAAGTGCCATCACTCTACTGTACCTTAAATGTATACAAATAAATGATCATTCTGGCATTATTTGCTAGAACTGTCTAAGATTCATGTGAAATAAAACATTTGGTATAATTATTCTCCATTTTATACAATTTCTGTATTTCTTTATTCCATTATTAGTAATTTAAATCACAGTTGTGACTAAGAGAAACCAGTGGATTAACCCCTTTGCAAGTAGTTTCTTTTTTCTTTAAAAAACCATATCTTTTTGTTTTGGTCCATCTTAAGGGACCAGTGTTTAGAGGGTTGGTGCATTTTCCTTTTGATGGACATATTTTTAGTAGCCAATTTCTGAGTTCTCATAAAAGGATGCATGAACAACAGTCTTCATGCTAAAATTATGTTTGGTGGCACAAAAGGACTGACAAGCTTGAGTTCATGCATCTTTTTCCATAACTTGGAAGTAGGCTATTAGGCTCTCCTTTTCTTTACTTCAAAACTTGGACTCCCACAATATATACATTTCAAAAATCGTTGTCGCAGCCAAAGTAACAGTCAACACTCCAAAGGATTTCAGTAACTTCTCATAAATCACGTTTCCAGTACTAGTATTTTCCAAAATATTTGGTTTAATACCCGAGATACCACTGCAGCTTGCCAGAAATATATTTCAAATGCATGCAACCAAAATATACTCTAGATGATGAATTAATTTTGAGAAAAATTACTGAAATCCTTTGCAGTCTTGGAGTGTTGACTGTTGCCTTCAGCTGCGACAACGATTTTTGAAATAGGTGTATATTACATAAATAGACCTTTCCCAAGATATGGTTGAGCGAGTCCAGTCCTAGCCAAAGCCTCGACTTCATTACTGGCAGTTTTTTTTGTGATGTTAGTGTGTAAATTACATTGTTTAATCAGCAACTTTTCTTTGCTTTACTGTTTAATAGACCTCTTTCATTGTTTGTTTACCCATTTCAGACCACATGTTGCACTGTTGGGAATTGATTCTTTCTTATGTTGATAGGTTAACATTTTCATAATAAAACAATTCCCAAGAGAATGCCAGGGGGTCTGAAATGGGCAATTTGCATACGAAGGTAAAGGGTCTATTATCCAGAAGTTCATTGTATCAGATTAGTACATAGCTCGGTGCACGATGGTACGTACATAAATCAAGGTTTTGACTTATGACTGGACTCGCTCAACTATACTTTGGAAAAGGACCATTGAGGTGGCCCCTCCCCAAAACCTCCCTTGAGGTTGCATGAAAAATGGCTCTTTCCCAATTTGTACCAGTGCTCCCCCGTCGAGATCGGTCCCTAAAGCCTGGTTCACACTAGCGTCGTAATCGTAAGCAACGTACGCAGACTCAGTAGCGTACTGCTCATTAACAGTG